>PVKS010011043.1:0-57750 GCA_004027875.1 Aplodontia rufa
TGCCCACCCAGAACTGGCAGGGCCAGTGACATTCTTTATCAGAGGAAGACCTCAGCTTGCAGGTCCTCAAATGCAAATGACAGGAGCTACTCTCCCTTCTTCACCCAGCAGATTTGTGGTTTTATTTAAACATCAGACTCCAAATGTGCAATGCCTGGATTTCATGGAATGGGCTAGAAGGGTCAGTGTGGGCAAAGGGAGGGCTTTGCAGCCAAGCTTCATGTTTTATTTTCATTTCTTTAAAGAGAGAGAGGATCAGTGAGAGACAGAGAAAGAGAGAATCAATTTTATTTAGTTTTCATGTGGCTTTCGTTGCTCTGACACATTGTTGTGTACGTGGTGCTGAGGTTTGAACTTGTGTCCTCGAGCATGCCAGGCAAGCACTGTAACCACTGAGCCACCGCTCCAGCCCCTCAACCAGGCTTTAGACAGTGAACTCCTGACAAAACTGTGGGGTGAACCAGCTCAGAGAAGGAGGAGAATGGGCATGGTGTCCGTGAACATAGGTCAGAACACCCTGCTCTGCATAAGGTGGATGGCGTGCTGTGACCCAAGCTAAAAGAAGCTTAAACCCTGCCCTGTTAAGAACTTGCCCTTGAGAACTACAGCACGTTGCTTTCTAGGCCCCGTGAACCAAGAATATGTTAAAAGGTCAGATGAGGGAGGCTGAGGCAGGAGGACTGCAAGTTGGAGACCAGCCTCAGCAACTTGGTGAGGCCCTGTCTCAAAATAAAAAAATAAAACAGGCTGGGGATTTGGCTCAGTGGTTAAGCACCCCTGGGTTCGATTTCCAGGGCAGAGGGGACAAAAGAAAGTGAGATGTTTTCTAATTTGGAAAATAATACTTGTATACTGTGGGAAATATCACAAACCCAGGAAAGAAAAGGAAACATAAACAAGAGAACAAACTCCAGGAATCCGAGCACCCCGGAGACAGGATGGTGCATGTGCTGAGTGTGTCCCTTCGGGGGGGCTGGTGGGCTGCAGGCTCTCCTTCCACTCTATCCTCTTCTTCCCCACTCGCTGGGATCCGTGAGGCCGTCATCCACCAGAGCTGCTTCCTGTGAGTTCCTGTGGGACCAGATCTTTTCTCTTCCTTTTGTAAAGCATTCTGACCCAGGTCACAAACTTAATTTTGATTTCCAACTTTAAATGTCATAAGCTATTTTCATCTGGCGTCTGAACGTGGGATGTGGAGAGGAGGATGCAGGCGGAACAGCCCTGGGCCTCAGCAGCGGCCTCTGAGGTCACTGGGCGCTGCCTTGGGGTCCTTGCCCGGCTCTGGCAGCAAGCCATCCCACTGAGCCCTGCTGCACATAGGTGACCCCCACTCCATGATGCCTGCGGGATGTTTCTACGCCTTGCAGCACCTCCAAGGAGCCCAGAGGCTATGGGAGCCAGAGCTGGGAGGCTCCGCGGTCAAATCTGCTCTTCACTCTGCTGCTGGCAGAGCTCCTCAAGGGCACAGGAAAGCAGCAGCTCCCAAGGGGATCCGAGGGGCTGTCTCCTCACAGGCTGGATTCCTACTGCCAGCAGGGAGTGGAAGGGACACTGTGCAGGGCCTGAAAGCTATGCCGAGGCTCCCGCCTCTGCATGGCACCTCACACGTCTACACAGCAGGAACCCACAGCCGGGTGGTATGGACTCCAGAGGATGAGGACAGACGCTGAGGGCTACGAGCTCCCTCCTCAGCTGATGCAGGAGCTCAGCAGACCCCCAGGTCTTGGGACAGCCGAGGAGCCCTCTCCACCCTGTCCAGCAGGTGCCACTGCTTCCTGGTTCTGGTCCTCTCTGTCTGCCAACCACACATAACACAAAACTCCCCATTTTAACTCCAGTGTTGCCAAGAATTACACACTGTGACCCAAGCTAAAAGAAGCTTAAACCCTGCCCCGTTAAGAATTTGCCCTTGAGAACTACAGCAACACTGCACCCATGACCACCACCTGGTCGTCACGCTGGAAGGAAGCAGTGCCTTGGCTGAGCTCATCCCTGTCTCCCTCACTTCTACCCCAGCAGCCACCTGCGTTGTCTCTTGCGGATTTTCCATTTGTGGACATTTCTCATAAACAGAATCATTCAGTAGCGGCTCTGTGTCTGTTTTCTTTCCTTAGTGTAGAGTTTTCAAGTTCATCCACCTCTTGCCTTACAGCCTTCCTTTTCACGGCTAGATAGTATTCCGTTGTTAGATATACCACACCTTGTTCATCCCAGCTGTTCTTTTCAAGAGCAAGAAAGATTTTCCCAGAGTCCCTGGCGGAATTCTCTCAGTGTCACGCACAGACCTGTATCTGGTATGAGGCCTAACCCCAAAACTGCCAGCTGGTTGCACTGTGGGGGTGCGCTTTTCCCTTCTGTTTGGAGACTCGTCCCTTCCCTGGGCTTACAGCAGTTGGGAGGCAGAGTGCTGAACATGGCTGGGACTGTCAGCGGGAAGGGGCATGGGGAGTAGGGGCTGGCGGCCACGCCTGGGTCTCCTGCCTCAGCTCCCACTCCTGAGTTCCTGACGTATTTCCCGCCATGTCCGCGGTGGCCAAGGGAAACAGACGATTAACATGGAATCTGCCAAGGGACAGAGGTAGGAGAGCTGTCATCCATCAAACAGAGCATGAGGCCAAACCCTCACAGGCAGAATCTTTAAAAATTCTCATAAAACCCTAAGCTCTGAAGTAGAGAGTGGAATAAGAGAAATGTCCAGGGAGATGTCTGTAAAGGTGACGGCTCCGTTGTCCTCAGGCCTGTCCCTCCCCTCTGTCTCCTCCACTAGGTGGGGTAGGGACAACTCAAGTCCACTTGGCTGCATTGCCACCTGAACTGCATTCTCTGCAGCTGGGGGTCCCAGACCCTCGCCTGCCCCTGGGGCCCAGCGAGGACAGAAGGCTCTTGGGTCACAGTCAGGACAAGGGGCCCTGCGCTGCTCATGGGCTTCATTTTCTGTATTGTAGGATGCCTGACATTTTCAGGCCTTGCTGAGCAGGGGAGACTGCCCTCCCAGCCTTGCTGGCTCCAGGGGACAGGCAGGCCACCGCCCACAGTCCACCCACCTCCCTGCCTTCACCTCCAGGCAGCAGACAGCTTGCCGCAGCCCTGCAGCCCACCCCTGAGGAATCATTCAAAGCAGCTGATTTTCACCCGACCCCGCACACCTGTTCCTCCCCGTGAAAGCCACAGTCGAGGCTGCTGCCCCGTGCTCGGCCTCCCTGTGACTGCGTGTTCCTCCTCCTGGACGTTTGAGCCACACGCTCTCCTCTGGTGGCTGCCACTGGCTTCGCCATACTGAGTCCTGATAAAAGGTCCGAAGCAGCACCAGGTGCTACCCAAGGACCCCAGGTGGCCACTTGGAGGCCACAGCAGGTGAGTGCTCTGGGCCCTCAGCGCAGGAATGCCGGGCGCCTGGGCTGAGGCTGGCCAGGCCCTGTGCACTAGTGGTTCACAGGAGTGGCAGGGAGCTCAGTGAAGACCCCGCTGGCGCCCACCCGCTTCACCGCTCTGAGGAGTTGTGCAGAGGGCGGGTCTTGCCCGCTTTCTCTCTGTTCTCAGCATTCGGACCAGCAGCAGCCAGGGTGTCCAGTGGGCTGCCTTGGCTGGGGTAACTCCTCCTTACAGTCGTTTTGCTGCCCTACTGTGTGTGAATTTCAATCATCGAATGGAGTTCTTCTCCCTGAACAGCTTTTTCTGCTGCTCTGCATGGCCTGGCTCCTGGATAAACAAGCCAGGGAGCACGTGGAGGTCACCAGTGCAGTTCTGTCCTGGGAGCAGTGAGAGGTGGAGGCCTGGGGAGGGGCCTGGCCTTCCCTCTCATGTCCAGCTGATGGGCACTGAGTTCGAGCAGGGACGCAGCTTCTGCTGCCCAGCCCAGCATGCTCGTCAACCTCTGGATAATCACGAGAGAGAAGTCAATACAGTGAGGTGGCCTAGTTAAAGAACTGCTAGTGTGCACCAGCGTCCTCCCCATCATGGGCCTCCCATGTCCACCAGCGTCCTCCCCATTGTGGGCCGCCCATGTCCACCAGCATGCTCCTCTGTCTGGGCTTCCAGTGCGTGCCAGTGTGGTCCCCTGTGTGGACAGCAGGACGCTGGTGTGTTATGTCCTAGGGTGAGGAAATAGTGATCAGGTGCCGTCTCTCAAATGCAGACTTCAAAGTGGCGGCCACTTCTTCTCTGCTGGGCACTGACACCACCCAGCAATGTGTCTGAAGCACCTAATCTAATCAGCAAGGTGGTGGTATCGGAAGCAGGGGCTCTGGGAGGTGGTTAGAGCATGAGAGGGCTTGAGGGAGAGGGCCCGTCCCTTCTGTCCCTTCTTCAAGCACATGGCACTCATCCCCTCTGGAGGACCCGGCAAGTGGACGCCCTCCTGGAAGCAGGGAGCAGCCCTCACCAGGCACAAGTCTGCTGTGACTGCAGCTGGACTGCGGCCTCCAGAGGTGCAGCAAAGTAAACTTCTGTTACTTAGAAGCTGCCCAGTCTCAGGAACTTTGTCATAGCAGCACGGGTGGCCTAAAACAGAGACACGTGTTTATGGTCATTTTCTTTTTCTTACGAAGTTATTTCACACCTATGAAGAGACTCAGATATTGGAAAGTTTGTAGTAATTTGGATTCTGTTATCCCTTGAAGAATATAGGAAACCTGCAAGTTGAGTGTTCTTAGATCTGCTTTCATGACGTTTTAAAGGTTCAGATGCCAATGAAAGCTGCATCATTCGCAGGGTTAAGCGTTACTTTAGTTGCAAGGCAGAGGGTGAACACTGGCCAAGGCATGGCAATCAGTGAGAATGGACTAGACCTTGGCTGGCCGCTCTCCTCACCTGGGGCTGAAGCCCGAAGCGCTGTTGTGTGTGTGTGTGTCCATCTCCTGGGTGTGGGTGCCAGCGTGGTTTATTTCATTAGTAGTAGGGAGAACAATGACCCCACAATTTGTCCGCATCCTAATCCCTGAGCTGCAAACACGTTACATGGCGTGGATGGAACTGAAGGTTACTGAGCAGCTGAGCTTGCAATAGGGTGATTATCCTGGTTATCTGGACCCATGTGCGGCCTTGAATGTGGGAGAAGGAAGCAGGAGAGAGGTCAAGGTTAGAGGACAAGACACAAGGTCGGGTGGTCCCAGTGACGCTCTATGAGCCAATGTTGCTGGCTTGAAAGATCCCAGGGGCTGCAAGCCAGGGATTGCAGGAGGCTCTAGAGGCTGAAAGGGACCCTAGGGCCCCCAGAAAGTAACCCAGCCTGTGGACACCTGGATTTGAACCCAGAAGACCAGTGTAGCCTTCCAGCCTAGAGAACATGAAGTAATGAACATGTCTCCGTCCTTCTGAGCACTAAGCCTGGGTAGATTTGTTAGTGCAGCCATAGGAGATCAACAGGTCCAGCTTGCAGGGAGAATCTTGCATTTCAAGTCTACAAACACGAGTCGATGGATTTGCTAAACCAGGAGCTGAAGCCCCTGAAGACACCCGGCACATCCAGACGTGGGAACTACCTGGACCAGAGCTCTGTTTCTAGAATTATCTTCATTTAGCTGGAGCCCAAAGCATCTTAGGTTAGTCAGGTCTTCCCTGTGAAACAAAGAGACCCAGCAGGCAAGTTGGATGGAACTGAGACCCACAGCTTCCATGTGGGTGCATAGTCCCTGCCCCTGGGCCACGTGTTGCTCACCCCCTGCCCCTGGGACATGTGGGTGCTCATCCCCTGGCCCTTGGACAGTGGATGTTCACCCCACCCCTGGGACACATGGGGCTCATTCCCTACCCCAGGAACACATGGATGCTCACCCCTGCCCTAGGAACACGTGGTGCTCACCTCCTGGGACACATGGGTGCTCATTCCCCACCCCTGAGCCATGTGGGTGCTCACTCCCTTCCCCTGGAACACATGGGTGCTCACTCCCTGCCCCTGGGACAGCGAATGCTCACCCCCACCCCTGGGACACATGGGGCTCATTCCCTATCCCAGGGACATATGGGTGCTCACCCTCTATCCCTGAAACACATGGATGCTCACCCCTGCCCTAGGAACATGTGGTACTCAACTCCTGGGACACATGGGTGCTCATTTCCTGCCCCTGGGCCATGTGGGTGCTCACCTCCCACCCCTGGGCCATGTGGGTGCTCACTGCCTGCCCCTGGAACATGTGAGTGCTAACCCCCGCCCCCCAGGACAAGTGGATGCTCACTGTCTGCCCCTGGGACATGTGGTGCACACCTCTGCCACTCAGCACTTGAGTGTGTGCTCCCCACCTCTGCAGACATTGGGGCTGCAGATTCTGTTCTTTGTGCTTTGGGAAGAGCTTGGTGCTAGTCCCTCCCTGGGGCACATGTGACGACTCTGAAGGGATTTCCTTGATTCCTCTCCGTTGCTCCAGTTGCTGTGAAATCAGAACAGAAATTCAACACAAGGAGCACAGGTGTTTCCTGAGGCCGATGCTGGGAACCTTCAGCAAGAATGGAATTCAGGGGCTGGAGTGGTGGCTCAGCGGTTATGGCGCTTGCCTGGCATGCGTGAGGACTGGGGTTCGAACCCCAGCACCGAGCACCACGTATACAGCCAACTGTTGGAGCAACAAAAGCCACGTGAAAAACTAAATAAAATTGATTCTCTCTCACTGTCCATCTCTCTTAAAAAAAAAAAAAAAGAGTGAAATTCAGCTTCCTCCCCAAGTCAACACACCTTTGGTTGATGTCCACATGATAAGTCACACGTGAAGAAAAGGATCTATTAACAATGTGAGGTTTTAAAACCTCAGTACTTTCACACTTTAGCTAAGTTATGAATGCATGAAATGTCTTCGATTGGGGTCTTAAACACGCTTAGCTGGCTCTGGACCTCTGAGTGGAGCTATTCCTGGGAATGTCCCGCCATTCCAGGGAATGTCCCACTGGTCCTGGGCATGCACTTTGTTGACAGGACAGGGAGGCCACTGCAGCTAAAGGCCCTGCCCTCGTGCTCGGGCCAGCGCTTGACCATCCTGCGCTGTGTTCTCAGGAACTCAGGCATTTTGTCAAGCAAACCCGGCTCCTCTCCTGGGCTCCCAGTCACCCTTTCTGAAGTCAGAACTGGCTGGAGAAGGGTGCTCGGGGTGCCTCGGAGGAAACTTCCAGAGGGGATGGCCCAGGGGTCCGCGAGCCAGTGAGAGCAGGACATAGGTGCATAACTCGTCCTCCCATGAGTCCCGACAATGGCTTTGCCACTGGCTTATGCTCCTGTGTGATGCACTGGACTCGGGCTGAGCAGTGCTCTGTTGGCCTGGCAGCTAGGTCGTCTGGGTTGGGGCCTGCGGACACAGTTCCACTGTCCCTTCCCTCCATGGCAATGCTAGTGTTTGGGGAACATGTTTAATGATGGTGGCTGTTGATGGAGAGGGTGCTGCTCCACAGCCAGGGGTAGAATCTGAACCACGGGGCCAGCCCTGACCTCACGGTGCGTCACAGGTAAGCGACAGAGCAAGCTACTGTGTTAGAGAGCAGGGGTGGGTGAGGGTGGCGATGGGCAGGGCACCGCTGCAGGAAGAGGCCCTGAGTGCATGAGTCAGGAGAAGTGGGCAGGACTTCAGAGGGAGGTAGGACGGGGTCATGGGACCTTTGAGGAAGAGCGGTGTCATGTTTGGGTTCTCAAGGGACTACTGTGACCGCCACGTGGAGAGAAGTCTAGAGGGCCCAGGACACAAACAACACACTCAGAGGATGCCAGAGGGACAGGGTGACAGGCCACAGGAAGGCCACTCAGGGTGAGGGCAGAGGCATGGCAGGGGGAAGAGCTCTGCTTCTGCAGTGCAAGCTGGAGCCACAGGGTTTGCTGAGGCCTGGAGCTGGGGAATGAGGGTGGGAGAGGATAGGAGAGGGGCGGGTTGTAGGGGCGAGGAGCAAAGCGGGGCCTCCAGTCTTGCAGGACCTCAGTGTGCTGTGGGGCTGGGGGTGGGGGTGGGAGGCTGCCCAGGCCTCTGCCGGGTCCAGTGCGGAAGTGGGCAGCAGTGGCGGGAAGGCTTCTGAGGTTTCAGGTGGATTGAAGGAGGGGCAGGTGCTGTCCAGAGACTAAAGAGACCATTGCTGCCCTTCCAGAAGCTTCTGCTGCCCCTGGATGCACATTGGCCACCAATTCACACCCCACTCAGCTTCCCAAGGACCTCTCTGAAGCGGGGACCTAATTGCTCTGCTTCCACTGTACAACCTTCTAAGGCTCAAAATAACTGGTGGAATAAAGTCCAGAGTCGTCCCTAGCCTGTCCTCGACCTGGCCCGTCGCCAAGCCCCTCCATGAGTCACACTCAGGCCGCACTTGGGAGTGTCCACAGTGATAGTTGAAATGGCCATTTCCTAGGTGACCTATATGCCATGTGTTAGGTCACACAAGCCCACGTCACCTCCACTAGGTGGTCCCGCACCTTATGGTGCTGGAAGTTGGCTCTTGGAGAAATGAGAACTAAATTAAATAACATTTCTCAAGGTCACAGGCTTGTGAAAGGCTGTCAGGACGGAGTCCCAGGATTGCTGGGAAACGTGACCCCAAACTCTGGGTCACAACGCCTGTGATTCTCTGACAGCAGTGCCAGGCCCACCAGGCACTAATGGCTAGAAATACAGATTCCTGGGCCCCACCCACACTCCCTGCAGGAGAAGGTCCAGGGTGGACCCAGAAGTGGAGTGTGCTCAGGCCCCCAGGGCGCAGTGGGTACCAGTGCCTCCGGCATTAGTTACCATGACATCCCCCACCTCTCTGCCTCCTCCCCTCACGGGGTCTGTGCTCTGTAGCCTGGGGCTGTGCAGAGGCTGCTTGTAGGGCAGCAAAGGCTGTTCCTGGATCTTCCTGCAAGGCTGCCCTGGGTCCTGACCTCGAGGGCATCCCCGTTCCAGGCTTCAGAGGACACTGCGAGCTTCTCACGGGACGTGTGCACCCTGCTACGTTGAGAGTGCTGGGAGCCAGGGGTGGCTGTGCTTTTGCTTCTTGAATGGGAAGCAGGGTGGGGGCTGCAGGAAGAACCACCCTCCCACAGCATGCCCCCAGTGACCACCTCCTCCAGCCACGCCATGCCTGCCTGCAGGCACCTCCCAGTTACTCCACCCAAACAGCATTTAGGTGTCTGAGCTTCCAATGTTACTATCAATTGTCTAGGTGACACCTCAACTTAATCTTTGCTGAAGGCTGCAGGTTGACGGAGCCACTCTGCTAACTTGAGCTGGGCTGAGCTTGGCAGTTTTGCTGGTCTCAGTGGCATTTCCTTCAGTGTCAGCTTTCTGCTGCTATAACAAAATGCTAGAGATAATCAACTTATCAAAGATTTGTTTTGGAGGTTTCAGTCAATGGTCAGTTGGTCTTGTTGCTTTGGATCTTCCTAGGTCACTCATGACCAGCAGCAAAAAAGAGAAATAAGGGCTGGGGTCCCTTTAAGAGCATGCCTAATGACCTAATGCCACCCTGGCGGTCCCCTGTGAAAGGTTCCACCATCTCCCAATAGCTCCTCGTTGCAGTCCAAGTCTTTGACATACAGATCTGTGGGGTACACCTGAGAGCTGAACTTCAGTGCCTCTCGGAGCTGGGGCCCTTGCTGGGGGGCTGGGATGATGCACCTTTGTGTTTCGGAGGCCCCTCATCCCTCCAGCTCTGCTGGC
Organism: Aplodontia rufa; assembly: GCA_004027875.1. Classification (NCBI taxonomy): domain Eukaryota; kingdom Metazoa; phylum Chordata; class Mammalia; order Rodentia; family Aplodontiidae; genus Aplodontia; species Aplodontia rufa. Next base: position 9,603 of record PVKS010011043.1, read on the forward strand.
TCTGGTCTGACTGGTTCAAGGTCACCTCTGACACATTCTGTTGACCAAGATTTAAGGCAAGGAGTAGAATCCACTCCTTGATGGAAGTGGGGACACCAAGTCACACTTCAAAGGACACGGATACAGGGACCATGTGCCACGGTTAGGATGTGAGGTGTCCCCCAAAGCTCCTGCCAGTGCACGAATATCCAGAGGTGGAATGACTGGATCGGGACGGGGTGGCCCCATCGGCCCATCCTAGTTTGGGTGGAGTAACTGGGAGGTGCCTGCAGGCAGGCGGGGCCTGGCTGGAAGAGGTGGTCGCTGGGGGGTGCTCTGGCGGGGTGGTTCTTCCTGCAGCCCCCACCCTGCTTCCCAGCTGCTATGAAAGGAGCTGTTTTCCTCCCTCAGACCCTTGCACCGTGATGTGTTCCCTCGTCCTGGGCCCCGAGCACTGCGATCGGCCGTTTGTGGACTCAACTCTGAAACTTTGATCCCCAGATAGACTTTCCTCCTCTCGACTGTTGTTATCAGTATTTTGGTCATAGAGACGTAAACCTAAGTAACCAACCTCATCTGCAATAAATTGAACACAGGTGGTGATATAGAGGAATTGTGCATCATGTGTATGATTTTGGTGTTGAATGAAAGAATGAATTTTCTCAACGGGCAGTAGAGAGAATAAATATTGTGAGGATCTTTATTAAACAACTTTAAACAGTTCATGTTAAACTGAAAATCTTTGTGTGCAAAAATGTTTTAAAGTCTTATTCTAGCAATGTGCGGTGAAGCAGATTCGGTTTTGGAAAGCCATTTGGTAGCTGACACATTGGAACCTCTGCACTTGACAAGTGTCAAAACAGTCGCAGAATCAGTCGTCTTGCTGATGGAAGATTGGGAATGGCATTTGGAATATCTGAAAGAGGAGGCAAATGAATCTGTTCCTGGGACCCAGCGGGGAGGGAGACCTAGGATTGTCACTGTCTTCAGGGCTCAGAGAGGAGGGTCTCATGGAGCTGAGGACTGGCAGGGGTTCTCTGTCTTGGCTGGATGGCCAGCCTGACTGCTTGCTGCACTTGAGGATGATTATTCAGAGCTAACGGTGAACCTGCTACTGCCAGGTGGTGCCAGGAGTCCCACAGCACAGGGGACTCCACTAGACCTGTGGCGGTGTGGAGGAATTTGAAAGGAGGCAGAGTGGCTGGTCCTGAGCCTCTCTAGTCATCTTCCAGACACAGGGCTAGCTTGGGGAACTTAGTTCCTCCAGGCCTCTTCTGCCAAGGGACAGCGATGATCTTCACCCATCTGAAGCCTGGCCGAGGTGATTACCGTGAGTTTCTTTCTTGCCCTAAGGGAAATGATTAAAGAGTAAATCAACACGAAAAGCCTCTTCCTTCCCAACACAAACAAATCTTGTAAGACTGAACTAAGTCCTCTAACTCTGGGTTGAGAGGAACCATTCGTTCTTAGCCTGACACTAGTGCTGAAGGTATTAATATACAGATGCTGGTGACTGAAGAAGTCAAAATGACGTCAGCAGCAATGTGCATGAGCCGGAGGAGATGCTGAGGTTCATTTAATGCTGGAAACCAGGGAAAATACTAGGAACACATCCAACAAGCAAATTGTAAGCAAAATGACAACGCAGTTAAAACCCAGTAAGGACTGTAAAGACGCACAAAAAGCACCCAAACCGACAGTCAAGGTGTGCAAGACGCCCACGCTGAGCACCTTGGGGGGCGTAGAAATTGTAGGGCATGGAGTCCGCAGGGCTGTGCATAGTTCCCGGGGACGAGCCCTCCAGGTGGATGGGGACTCTCCCTTCCTCCTTCCCTTTGCCCCTAGCTTATGACCGCAGTGGGTTTGCATCTCCACATGCTCTCGACGCTGCGTGCTGTCTCACCAGACACCGAAACCTCACACACCTCCTAGCTGGCCCTCACTGTGACAGCCCCCTCGTTCCCAGTATCACAACGCAATCTGTCCCATGGCAATCCCAATCTTCTCACAGTTCCCTGAGGCCTGTCTTCTCTTCCACCTTCAAATCTTTGACACTGTTAAAATGACCATTAGCAGGAGCTGGAGCACCACCGGGCAGCCCATGGAGCAGCCCATGGAGTAGCAGGAGTAGGATGCGGGCAGACAGCGCAGGCGCGGTTCCGTGGCGCAGGCAGGGCGAGCCGAGTGCAGATGAGGCATGCTCTTCCAACCGCTGGCTTCTAGCTCTCTCTTCCAACTCCTGGGTCCCTTCCAGCAGAGAAGCCTTGGGCCATGTGGCCTCAGGAAAAGAAGAGGCTACGGAGGCCAGCGGGGCGTGGAGAAGCTGCCCCCCACAGCCAGGGACTGTGGCATGGAGGAGCCTCCTCTTGATCAGAGTCCCATCTCAAGTTAGTGAGCTCAGGCCCCGGAAGGGAGGGAGAGAGTGGATGTAGGAGGTCCAAGTGTTGCTGGCTGCTCTGGACAGGTGCCCTGTCCAAGGCAGACCTGGCACCAGGTGGGTGAGCGTGGGGGAGGGGATAAGTCACTGAGTGCTGCTGCTGGGTGCATTGTGCAGGTGCCCAGGCAGAGCTGTCCCCTCTCTCTCCCCACGCTCACCTTTGGCTCCTACACCTCTACGCGGCCTGTAGATCCCACCTGTCACCATCCACACCTCTCTGCCCACACCCTAGACAGCTGGAGGTGCCAGGAAAACCTCCGTCCCAACTGAGGGGAGCTGGAGGATCAATGTCACAGCCTTTGCTCCTTCCTAACCCCTGGCACGGTCCCAGCTGACTCCCAGAGACCCCCAGCAAGCCATGGAGCCACGGTGGAAATTTACTATGCCAAACAGCCAGCTGACGTCCTGGCCACCTGCGTCTCCCTTCTTCCTCCTGTGCCATTTCTTGGAGTCACTTGCTAAACATGCTGCTTGGTTTGGGCATTTCTCTTCCTTGTTGGGGACCTATCTGGAGCGTGCTGTCCTCCTGAGACTTTGCGGAGCTGGACTCTCACGAAGGCAGCAGCAAGGACGGGCAGAGGAGCCCCTGGGTTGGACGCACGCACCTGGGGCCAGAGGGTGATGCTGACACAGCCCCTGCCTGAGAGCCCCCTGGGTTGTCCTAACTCACCGACAGTGGGACAGCCTAGCACAGGGACTGCACATGGAAAGGGCTCAGTGAACAGGGATATTTCCAACACCTTGCTTTGAGTTTTTGGGATGCGTGGCTTGAGCCATTGGAAGTGACGCGAGGACAGGGACTCTGCTCTTCTTATTCCCCGTTGCATTTCCCAAGCCTGGACAGGGCAGGAGCAATGCAGATGCAGGACGCGTGTCACATGAGTGTGATGCGGCCACCCAACAGGGCTGAGCACAGCTGCTGTTCTGGGTGCTTGACTCTGCTGTACACCCCGTGCCTGAATCACGGCAGAGTTCCACACGCCAGCCCTGCTGACAGCCACTGCCCTCAGTGCTTCTGATTGATTCTCTCATCAACCTTCATTGTGCAAAATGGTTTCTTCTCCAGTTTTGTGAAGATTTATACTTCTGGTCTTCTGGACGCTAAATCTGTTCCATTCCTCACTAGCGTGCAAATGCCACGCACTTGTAGAGATGAATTCTGAAGAACGAATTCTTTCTTATAACTTGTTCTAGAAGATTTATGGAACACCTACTGTGCGTGAGGCAGTGTGATTGACCCTGCTGCACAGATATTGATCTAAACTAACCACACTTCCTGCCACTGCCAAGCTTGCCGTCTAGGAGGATAGGAAGGCCAATGAGTCATTGTCCAGCAGTAACCAGACTCCAAACTGGCCCTAGTGACCCCACCTCCAGGCCTTTGTGTCCTTGCATAGTCCCCTCCCACACTAGCATATGGTGGCATGTGACTTAGAGGCCAGGTCACGGGAGATGTCACTGCCTTCACTTTGCTGTGCCTGGGTTCGCTCTCTGTGGGGAGGGGGAACATTACTGCTTCCTGAATACTCTGGGGAGGCTGAGGAAGTGGGCCTCCTGGTAACTGCCAGCATTGACTGGCTGCCCTATGAATGGCTGTCTTCGAAACGGATCCTCCATTCCAGCAACAGTTTACAGAGCTGACAGTTCTGGCTGACAGCTTAGCTGTAACCTTGTGAGCAACCCTGAGTCAGAAGCACCCAGCCCAGCCTTTCGCAAACTCTGGACCCGCAGAAACTGCATGGTAGCATAGATGCTTGTTGCTGCTTTCAGCTGCTAAGTTTGGGGGCGTTTGTTTCACAGCAGTAGCTAACTGATGCACATCTTGTAACGATGTGTAGAAGCCGAGATGAGGGCACTCAAGGAAGGGAATACAGTTGTGTGAGTTAGAGTAACAGGAACAAACCAGCACACGTTCATCTGGATGGCATTCTTGTAGGAACTTCCTTATTCTTGGATGCCAGCATCTGGACTGGCTGTCACTGAAGATCCTAGTGTCCTGAGAGCCAAAAGTGTTCAGATGCACTGGGTGTCATTAGTCCAAGCTCCTGATGGTAAGGTGCTGGCCCGAGCGGAGGACCACACATGGGCCCTGCACAGGGAGCCAGGAAGATGACTCATCAGGCCCCACGTCCTCTGCCTCAGGAGACAGACAGCTCGCACCCCACACAGCAAATGGATTATCTGAGCTCCCAGACAGCTGGGCTTCCCGTCTCCCAATCTCGATTGATTTTCTCTCCGGGCCTCCCGTGTTCTTCTGCCAAAGAGACCGTGCTCACAATACAGCCCTGTTTGAAAGTCTCCGCACACCTACGGGATTGATTCTTCACCTGGGCTGTACAAGAGCTGCGAGCTCACGTACACGGGTCAATAGCTTGCTGAAGCTTCACCTGCCCAGCCTGCCCTGGAAGTAAGTACCTGCTTCGTGGTGCAGCTTCTCTTCCCATCTGTGCAAGCTTTGTTTGGGGGCCTGCATTTCTTTTTCTTTCTTTTTAAGGGGGGAGAGAGAGAGAGAGAGAGAGAGAGAGAGAGAGAATCAATTCTATTTAGTTTCTCATGTGGCTTTCTTTGCTCGGACACTTTGTTGTGTGCGTGGTGCTGGGATTTGAACCCATGCACTTGAGCATGCCAGGCAAGCGCTGTAACCACTGAGTCGCCGATGCAGCCCCCCTGCATTTCTTCAGAGTCAGGGCATGTCCCTAGATCCGAGTGATGTAGGGGTCTATCTTGCTTGTTCATTCCCTGTAGGGGAAAGCAGAGTTCCTTGGCTGGAGGTCCTGGCTGAAGATGCCTTGTGCTTAACGTGGACCCTGGCAAATCTGTGCCTTGCCAGCAAGAGCTGCAGCTCTGGGCCCATGAGGTGCCCTGCACCCAGCACAGCCCTGGCACACAGAAGGGGCCTCGTACATGTTTGCTGAAGGAATGGGTGATGGTCAAGCCTATCACACTCACTGCCACGAAGGTCCCTATATCTTGTCTCAAAATCTGCATTCAATGCAGCAAAGTAGCCCAGCTTGCAGACAATTTTTGGATACTCAACAAATATTTTGTGACTCCCGCAGGTGTTCTAGGCACTTCAGTGGCGAGGCTCTCTGCTCCCTCTTTGTCTGCGGGTGAGGAAACAGCATCAGGGGAACCAGGCAGATTGGAATCTGGGTTTGTGTTGGCAGTTACTGAGGTGATCTGAGCAATAGTCAGGTACGAGCTGTTTGGTCTTCTGGCCACACAGGCCTTCTGGGGCTGGATAAGTCTGAGCAGGGAACATCTTTATATCCCTAGTGACAGAAAGAAAAGAAATGGGTGTACGGGCTGCAACACAGTAACTGTAAGGAGATACCTGGACTGCGTTTCCAGGACTGGCTATGTAGCTGGCATGCCCTAGCACAGACTGGGAATGCAGGATCTTTTTCTAAGACCATTGAACATTTAAAAATGGCAACAGGAGAGCCTTAAGCTGTGTCCAGGCCCTTCCGAGCATGGTCCCTATAAGCCTGCCCACGAAGCCACACTGTGTGTCTGACCACCTTCCCTCTTCTGGGCTAAGCAGAGACGTCACATGATGCCCTGGGCTGCCGCATCAGAGTGGGACTGGGGGGCAGTTGGGCCAGGAGCTGAGCGTCACCCACCTTGAGCTTGGGCCTTGGGAAATGACAGCCACGTAAGCAGCTTCCTGATCCAATCAGGCCCTCCTGGGAGCTGGGCCGAATCCCTGCTGCGAGCCTCCTGGTTTGGCTGGGTGCTCGTTCAACAGCTGGAGGGCACAGGAACATGGTGCGGGACAATTTTTACACCTGCTTTCTCTGTGCTCTTTAGTGGTCCACCCTGTCCTCCCATGCCCCGCTGTTACTTCAAGCAGCCCACAGTGCCACCCCTCTGCCTGGCTGCTCCTTGTTCCCTGCTCTCCCATACTGAAAGAAACATCTCTCCCTTCTCATGGAGGGGAACGGGGGGGGGGGCTTGCTTCTAGCACTGGATTAGTCCTCAGCTTTGTTGGGACGATGGGCACCAGGCCCTGCCAGTGTGTCTATGTAGCATCCCCACCCACGGCTTCAAGCCGCTTCCCTGCCTGGACCCGGCCGGCGGATGCATATGTTGACCAGCAGGCCCAAACATTCATTTGCTCATTTTGCAAATATTTATTGGGCATCTTCCAAGGGCCAGAGACTGTTTGAAGCCTCGAGGACGCAGCAGCGAATAGCAGTCACAAGCACCTGTCCTGCAGCATGATGGGCAGGCAATAAATAAAGCAACGCATTGTGTCGAGAGCCGGGCCCGTCTCCGCAGCAGGCAGCAGGCAGCGTGTCGGCAGGGCTGAGGCAGAAACACCAGTCGATCTAGGAAGCTGATGGAGGTGTTGACAGGATTTTACGGTGGTGCCGTGGCCGGCTTCCTGGGGTGGTGGTTGGGAACAGCTGCAGGAACTCTGGGTGGAGAAGACCTGAGTGCATGGTCTGGGGTTCTGTGTGCACGAGGGCCTATGTATGGGAGCTTGAGCTACAGGTGACAGGGAAGTGATGTCCTTTGTGGTCATGACCTTTACCACCAGCCCAGGTGCTGACCTCTGCTCCTCAGGGCATTGATCCTGTGGCTTGGAGGCCCTGAATGTGCATGTCATTCTGCCCTTGATCCCTGGGAAGGGGTGGGCCTTGACAACTGGGAGGTCTTGGGGAAGCTGTCCACGTCCAGGGCAGAGGTCAAGTGCTGATGCCCAGTGTCCCAGTGCTGCTGCTGCTACTGAGGCGAGACTAGAGGAGACGCTGAAGTCCAGGTGCTTTCGAGGGTCTGTTGATGCAATCCTGTATGTCGGTAAGTGGGAAATGAAAGGCACCTTCCACAGCCCATCTGGTTTGTTTTGTGGTCCTGTTTGGTGGAGAAATGGGGTGGCCCTTTCTTGGCCATAAGACTATGCGTGGTCCTGGGCCTGTGGAGACTCCTCACCCGATGACCGTGGAGAGGTGGGTGAAGGACAATGTAGTGTCTCAGTGTTCTGGTGACACAGATCTGCTCTCATGCTTGCTGGGGAACATTTTGGAAAGGTGACAGAATCTACCGCAGCTCTCCCAGTTTCCCCGTTTTGGAGAATCTCCTCTAATTGTGGGTTGGCCTTTCCATTGCTAACTTTAGATTTATCTACAGCTGACACAGAAACGAGAAGTGAAGAGGTTTGCAATGAGAGGACCTTTGTGGAAAGCCAGTAGAGAGGCAGGCAGGCCAGCCTGGTGTGGAGACCGTCACCTTGCCACTCCCAGGAAGCAGCTTCACCTCCACAGCTGACTTCCACCTCACCCACGCCTCAGTCGGCCATGGGATGGGGCAGGAGCGATGGGACGGGGCAGACGCGAGCAGAGGACACACCACAGGAGCTTTGAAGAGTGCTTCCGGAGGCTGCCTTTCACCTCTTGTCTCATCTTGCAGCTAGAACTTAGTCGAGAGGCTGCATCTAGCCTAAGGGAGCCTCGGAAAGGTCATTTTTGCTGCACAGCGAATAATCAGGGACTAATCCTAAGAGAGAAGGGAGAACAGATATTGGGGGCGGGTGGCTGGCTAATGCTGGTGCGCCTAGCCCTGCCCCTGGGGCCTGACTTGTGGATCAGGGGGACCTGGCTGAGAGTGGCCTCTCTCAATCTCTCTCCTTGGAACTTGAACTGGAGTTCAGAGGTGCAGGCCAGTCTCCACACGGAGCCCTGACTGAGGGCAGGGGATCTGGAGGAGGGAGCTGGTCTTCTGGGGGGCTGGTGAGGAAGCGTGGAAGGGGTAGGGTGGTGAGGGAGGTGCAGGGGTGTTCTGTGTTCAGTGGTTGAAGAACAGGCCTGGCCCTTGCGAGCCTTCCCAGGTTGGTGACCATTCACGGCAGGGTCATCGAGGCTGTACTGAGAAGGTGGTGTTGGGCACTGCGAGCAGAGGGCCTGTGGTGCACGTGGGAATTCCAGTGGATGCAGGAGGAGTCTTCACTGACTGAGAGTGAATCCTGGGCAGCCGTTTACTCCTTTCTCCATCTCCCTCTCGAAGCACGGTGATCTTTCTCAGCGAGGGTTCGTCTCCATGAGGGCAGGGCGCTGATCACTTGTTATTCTCTGAAGTACCGGCCCAGGGCCTGGCACAGAGGCCCATATACGTGGCTGCACTGAATGAAGCCTCTCTGCATCCCCCAGGCCTGCCAGCAGCAGTGTCGTGTATACAGTTGGTGTTCCACAAGTGGTCTTCAGAGAAAACTGCCCACCTGGAAAGCCTTACTGGTGAGGTGAAGCAGCAGAACGCGCTTGCTCCTTGTCCAGGTGTCTTGGGTGGGGTCCCCAGGAGGCTGAGATGGAGGCTGGTGTGCAGGAGGCACCCTGAGGAGTCCCTGCGGGGCATGCTGGGAGCAGGGCCGAGCACAGGCAGAAGTGAGCCGCAGGTGCCCAGGAGCCCCCAGCCCCCAGGACTCAGGCTGGAACAGCTGACGGGAGGCGGTCTGAACGAGGCAAAGGGCTGGGCCTGCCTTCTGAGTCAACCAGTCTTTGGATGGAGGCTGTTCCCAGGAAGCATGGTGACCTTGATGAGGCAGCGTCCTGTGGCCAAGGGTGATTGCCACAGAGGAAGTTGCTGGTGCATCCTTAACAGTCATGGTACCCACAGCTGGGAGGCTTCTGTGTCTCACACCAGAGTCCACCGCAGTCAATCCTGCGTGCTGCGGCCATGTGGCCCGTGGTCACCCTGCCCAGTGTGAGAGCAGCTCCTCTGGGTCTTTGGTTGACTTCCAGAGGAGTCTTAGGAGCAGCAAGGGCCTGGTGCAGACCCCGCAGTTCAACCCGGGCTCAATGGTACTTGTCCAGCCCCGTCTTACTCCTAGCCTGGAGCGCCCGCCCTCGGCTAGCCCTGCCATTTGTCTGTGGTCTGAGCTCCGGTCATCAGGCCCTTCTTGGGCCAGGGCTGCTGCTGTAATTGAACATTTTCCATCAAATTTGAGCAGGGAAATACAAATCCTGCCCAGGGGAACACAGTCATGCAATCTTTTCAAAAAGGGATTTGTGGTTAAAGAGATTCATAAAATGCCGAACACTCTGGGTCCCTGACGGAGACAATCACATTAGCGTGTTCCAGTTTTGAGAAGCCTGGACGGAGACTTTTCAAACTACCACTTTTCTCAACTCTTACTCATAGAATAGGAGATCTCTCTCTACATATCTCTCTCCCTCCCTTTCTGTCTCTTTCTTTATTAAGGAAAAAGACATATTGAAGCCACGATTTTTAATTAGCCCTCAAACTCCAGCTTTAAGCACTCAGATCCTCTAGACAGGCTCTCTCATTATGTCTCGTATTTTTGCATGGAAGAATTTCATATTTTCTTTATGGATAGAGCAAACTGAGGCAGAATAAAAATTCGGGGTAGTGTAGTGGAACAGAGGCCTCGTGGACATCGGGGAGTGAGATCCAAGAGACCCGGCTCCATTTACCGTTTTCCTTCTCTGCCCTCTGCCAATCAGTGTTTGCTGAAAGCAGGCTGGGCCCACATTCCAGCAGCAGCGACAAGCTGCAGGAAGACTTTTTGGAGCCTGGCGGAATTGACGGCAGCGTTGGCGACTGTGGATGCAAAGCAGGGCTGTAAACTACAGCCAGCGCGGGAGATGAGGCAGCTCCTTGCGGTCTGGGATCATGCTGCGGAAGGATGAGGCTACAGCCTGGTGGTCACACGCACAACCTGTGAGTGAGAAGGACCCTCAGGTGAAGATGGGACCTAGCCCAGCATGGCCAGCGCTCTGGCTGCAGGGCGAATCCTGTCTCCTGCTTAGCTGGGTCCCTCAGCAGCTGCTGACTTGCTGGAAACAGAGCTTTCTTGCTGTGGTTATGAAGTCCCCTTTGTCTGAAGCACATTCGAGACCTGAGGTTACACTGGGTGCATTTCATCAATGTGGACAACTGGGAAACAAATGTGCATGCAGAAATAGGCAGCCTCCCCAACAGTGCGACACGAGGACTCTAGCTTTGTGTTTAAATAGGGCAGATACCTGGGACGCACAAGCAGTTGGATCTAACTCAGGGACAGGGGCTTCAAGGCATGGGTTGGACTCTGGAGAGGAGCCCTGCAGTGAGGCAGGGTGTAAACAGCAAGAGCCGAGGCCCAGGACTCAGAGTCCAGCTCCCATCAAGTCTTTGGCTGCGCAAATGTGGATTTTAAAAATCCTGGCTAGCAGCATGACCCAATTTTAAAATAAGTGTTAATTTTACTGTGAAAGCAAAACCTCAGGCTTCTGCTGCTGTGGGGAAGAGCAGGGGAGCAGGTAAGGCCACGCGGGAGGAGGCAGGGACTCTGCAGCAAGGAGCTTGGCACCCCAGGGGGAAATTCTCTTTTGCTACCACCCTCATGTTGGGCATGGTGGTAATCACACCTGCAATCCCAGAGATTTGGGAGTGTGAAGCAGGAGGACCACAAGAGGGAGGCCAGCCTCTGCAACTTAGAGAGACCCTGTCTCAAAATAAAAATAATAAGGGGTGGGGATGCAGCTCAGTGGTGGATTGAATCCCCAGTGCCCCCCACCTTGTGCATGTGCGCACACAAACAGACACACACACACACATGCATACACACACACAACACAGGGCAGTCTGATTCAGTCCTTCCATGCCTTGTGGTTATGGGGGTCAGGGGAGAGTTGACTCCTCTGGAGGCTCAGAGAAGCCCCGGCTCACCTTCTGCTAAACACTCCTGAAGAGAGACTGGGTTTGAGCAGCTCTCGTCAGGGATGGGAGCATCTAAAGCTCTACGACTGGGAATTGGAAGCAGATGAGAGTGTGTTCCAGACAGCGAAGAGCTGTCACTTGTCACTTGTATGAAATTGTGGTGCAAGGAGAGGAAGCTCAGGCCACCACGGTCACAGAAGGAAATCATGACTGAAGGGGACAAGGAGGCAGACCCAGCAGGGAATCTGCAGAGGAGCAGGGTTCCCTCGTCAGGAACTTACCTCTTGTTGTAGACAGGATCGTGGTTGGCTGAGAAGTTTAATGCTCACCCTTCTGTCCACCTGGCCCCTTTCTGCCACCTTGGCACCATTTGTGTTCAACGAACTCCTGCAGGGAGCATTAATCAGTAACAATATCTACCTTCTACTGAGGCATTTGCAGTCACATCTACCTGTCACCGAGAGCAGTGGGCTAAGCATACTATCACAGTGAAGTCCCACGGCGGCCTTCAGTTAGGCCCTGGTTGAGTTGAGAAACGAAGGCTTGGGGAAGCCTTTATGTGGCCCACAGGGCTAGGCAGTGACAGCTGGGACAGGGCAAGGGCTCCGAGCGGCAAGTGGAGTGGAGGTGAAGCCCTGGCCTCCCTGGGCAGACCTTACTATGCCTGTCCCTGTTTGGTTTTCCACAAGTTGAACACAGGGTGGAGTTGGTGGAATTTTTCTAATGGTGTGTGATTGTGCTTTAGAGTCCTGCTGCTTCTGAAGACACCAAGCGGTAGTGTGAACAGGGACAGCATGCCTGCTTCGGTTAGGCGAGGACCCGCTCTTCCAACAGGTCGAGGACCTGTGCATCCGACACACGAGGGCAGAGGTGCCTGGCCTAACGCACGGTCGGCTCATCTCACACAATGAAACGTCCCGCTGGCTCGCGTTCCGAACTTGCTCCCTGGCCTCGCGGTGGAGAGACGCCTGGTGACCACCTTGCCGGCCCAGCTGAAGAGGCGCTCCACCTCGTGGCACCCTTGCCAGCCCAGCTGTTTCAACGCGACGGCTGCGTTAGGCCTGGGATGGGCTTTCCTTTAGTTCAAATGAGGACTTTCTGTTTTCCAATCCATTTTCAATCAACTCATCAAATCCCAGGCAGGCCGTGACGTGTGCAGATCGGAAGCACCAGAGGAAGAGAACTAAGAAGATCCCAATGAAACCCGCAGCACCCTCAGCCTCTTGCATCTCAGCAGTACTTCCCGCCCCTCTGCACCTCAGGTTGATTCATTCATGAAGAAAAGTCACTTCTTTTTACATTTCAGTGGGCTGCGAGTCCCAGAGCATGGTCAGCCCAGGGGAGGGCTTCTTGCCGGCTCTAACGTAGCAGAGGGTGGCACATGGTGAGACAGAGCTGGTGCACCCGCCTGGCTCTCTTCCTGTTTTTATGAGGCCACCTGAGGGCCCTATCTAAGCCTAGGTGCCTCCGACATCCAAGGACCTTCCACCTGTGATCCCGAGGACTAGGTCTCCCCCTGTGAAATCTGGGGCACACTCAAACCTTAGCAACCGTGTTATCACCAACGTCGGTGGCCAGAGTCACTCAGCGCACAGCGGAAGCCCAGGAGGCTCCCCGGGCCCCGCCCCACCCTGCCTGGCAGGAGAACGGCAAGAAGGCATTTTTACTGAAAAGCTCCAACGCTCTTTTTGGGAAAGCTGCTCTTGAAGGCCTCCACAAAGAGAAAACTGATGGGAGTAATTACGTTCCTTTCACTGCCCCAGACATGCCGGGCTGGGGATTGTCCCAGAGGGAGAGCGTGCGTCACTGTCCAGGCGCTGGACCCACTTTGAGCTTCCTGTCATTCTGCGTCCATGGCCTGGGACTCCCCAGACACGAGCTGCTCAGGCAGGAGGTCAGAGGCTGTGGGCTGCCTGCTTTCCCGCTGCTGGCTAGCGGTGCAGGAGGGGCTGCAAAGGGGCTTGGGCGGGTGCCTTCCGCTCAGGTCAGGGGTGCAAGCTCGTGATGCACCTGGCCCCACCCAACCCCAGCAGCTGGGTCACCAGGGTCAGTGTGTTCCCATCCGACCCCAGCAGCTGGATCACGAGGGTCAGTGTGTTCCCATCTGACCCCAGCAGCTGGGTCACCAGGGTCAGGGTGGCCCCATCCGACCCCAGGAGCTGGGTCACCAGGATCAGTGTGGCCCCACCTGACCCCAGCAGCTGGGTCGCAAGGGTCAGTGTGGTCCCAGAGGTGTAGGATCTGCCTCTTTCCTCCCCTCTTTCCCTTCTACCCTTTCCTGCTCATTCTGGATGCTCACAGAGCATTGAAGACAGAGGGAAACCACAATGTACGGGTGTGAAGAAATTCTAAAACAGATGAAAGCACGCTTGTGGGTCAGGGCTCGTCTAAGTTTAGGGGCGCTGGAGGTTCATGCAATTTGAGGGTTTCCCTTTAAGAAAAAGAACAGTAAATATTTTCTTTGGAAAATCCGACAAACACCCAAGTGGCAGGAGTCACTGCCCGTGTGCTGACCCCACAGAGCCTCAGCCAGCCCCACTGAGGACCCTGGAGAGAGTGAGTCCATCCCTGGGGAACAGAAGACCGCCCACCCTTCGTCCCTGGTCTCTCCTCCACACTCTGCGCTGTTTCCAGCACGTGGCTCCAGGAGCAGCCCTGATCTGTACAGAGCAAGCAGGACCCTCCGTTAGGCCAGTTCCTGACGGTCCATGGGCCTCCTGAGACAGGGGCTTCTTCCAGGAGGCCTGGGGCTGGGGACAGGGACAGGTTGCTGAGGATGTCTGAAGGCCACTGGGACCCTTGACCTCTCCCCTCCTGTGAGGTCCTTGCCAGTCCTGCAGAGGGAGATGGCAGGGAACTCATGGCACAGGGACAGGACAGCATTGGAACCTAGGATGGGACTGGCCAGGGTGAGCATGGGTGGCAACGGCAGAGAGCGGCCAGGTGACAGCTGGAGGACCCTGGAGGGGCTCATCATCCTGAGCACACGAGAGACCCCTGGGACCCTCACAAGTCGGTGGGAGACACTTGGAGAAGGATTTGGGAGCCTGGGTTGAGGGCTGGCTCCAGCAGTAGGCCTTTGTCACCACAGTGTTGCTGTTGTTGTTTTAATTTCTGCCACCAGGGTCTCAGGCAGTCAGAGTAGGCTTAGGACCCCCAGACCCTGTCACCTGTGGGCTGAGGCTCACCAAGGACGCCATTTCTTTATGTTTGACATCCTCTCCTTAGTAGAGGTAGCGTCTCCATAGGACCAGAGGGAGGGCCACTCCCCTTGGCAGTCCTTGGCACGGGTGACGGGCACACCAAGTCTCTGATGGGCACCTCCATCTCATCAGCTTTGCTGCTTCTCAGTCGCATGACGACCAGGTCTGGGTCTCCTACTGAGCTGGACCTTCGCTAGATCAGGAACAGCTGCTGTGGGGACCGGTGGAGGATGGCGAAGTTGACCCATGTGGTCCTCGAAGGATTTACGTGTCTGGAAAACATGCCAACCATGGGCTGGCTTTCCTGCGCCCTCCGTCCTGCCATTCGGCCTCCTCCCATCTGCCGCTCCTCCAGGCAAGAGCATCCATGCACCCTGGGCTCCCCGGCTCCTGGCTCGATGCTGGGGGAAAGCCAGGGAGAGGACAGGGGCTTACTGTCCCCTCTGGGGAAGAGGATGGGATGTCCCCAGGACCCCTCAGGGCAGTGCGCTCTGGGGATCGCAGCGTGTTGACTGTCGCTTTTCAAACTCAACCACCCGGGGACAGATTTAAATGCGGGAGGCGGTGTCGACACTTCTTGTCCTCACTGAGCAGTGATGGGGTTTTGGAGCACGTCACGCACAGAATGCAGTGAGCTGGCCACTTCCAGAGGCTGGGAAACGTGAGGAGCAGCGTGCGGCACCTGTTAGAGTCTGACCTTTATTCTATTTCATCAGCTGCCCTAGAGTGACCTTGTGACAATTATTGGGGTCTGACCTTCACCTCCATTTCATCAGTCGCCCTAGTGTGATCTTATGACTATTTGCATAAGCTCCTTCTGAAAGGGCTGCTAGGTCGTGCTTTGTTAAAGATTAGTAAAGATTAGGGTGGGTTAAAATGTCTTAATGACAGGTTACTCTCTAGTTTTTGTCTGTACCCTAGTTTTTTTGTCTGTACTGAAATCTACATAACACCTGGCAACTCCCTTAGAAGGATTATTGATTCCTTGTCTGTCTCCCCTCCTCCTCTATAAAAACCCATGTGCCTTAGTAATAAACGGATTCTGAGCTGCCATCAGCTGCGTGTGGTTGCCTCGTTTCCCTGGCTGGGAGGGAAGGGGTCCCCGGACGAGGGGGGACCCGGGTTCCAGCCGTCCGTCGGCACTCACCCTCCTCCTGATCGGCTCCCGGGGGGCAATCCAGTGCCCCACAGCACCGATCACCTGCCCTGATGCCTGGGCCTCCCCATGCAGGTGAAGCCGGAGGAACAGGGTGGCCTGCAGGGCTCCGGACTCCCAGTGCTCACAGTGGCCCTCCCTTGACCTCAGCAGTGAGCCAGTGAGGGACTTCATAAGCAGCAAGAGTCAACTGAGGAGCTGTGTGACATTATGAAGTCGTTGAGTCAGACAAAAATGTCCGTGAGTGGGAGTGAAGCCATCAGAGATGACAGCGTCAGTCAGGGACTTGAAAGACAGAGCTGGGGCCTGGAACAAAGAGACCATCGTGTCTGGCTCCAGCTGGTTCTGAGGCCGCCTTTGGAGCAGGTCATTGAGGATTGAGATTTTGAAAGTCTGTAAGATGTGAGAGTAAAAGATGGGGACCGATCACCCCTGCTACAGAAGTCCAGAGAGGGACAGATGGCAGCTCCATGATGGGGCCTGGAGAAGGGGCTGAGAGTCCAGAGCAACTGGGGACTGGTGAGATTCATGGGGTGACCAACCTTGCACCTCAAGGGGGAGCCCTGTAGACTAGGCATGACATAGGTGGGGTGGCCCACTAAGGGGTGAGTAAGGATATAGAAATGAAGAGAGGGAGGTGTTTTGCTGTATTTCCTGGGGTAATGGAAGGAGTCAGTGTATTAGTTTCCTACTGCTGCTATAACAAATTACCAAAAATTTCCCAGCTTAAACAACGCAGATGCATTTTCTAAGAGTTCTGGAGATGAGCAGTCCAAACCGGGCCTTGCTGAGCGAAAGACAAGGTGGGAGTGGAAGGGGAGAATCCACCTTCCAGCCTAAGCCACTTCCAGAGGCCACCTGCAGTTAGTTCTTGGCTCACAGCACCTGCTGCATCTTCAAAATCAACAATGCAGTATCTCCCAAAAGTTCTCTGGGTGACCCCTGCTCCCATCGTCTCAGCTTCTCTGACTCTGATGCTCTTGCGTTTCTCTTATGAGAGCATTGGTCACTGAATAAGCTGGGACTATCTCCCTGTCTTCATTTCCTTAACTTAATCTGCAAAGCCCCTTTTGCCAGGTGGGGTGTTGTATTCACAGGTGTCGGAGATTAGGACAAGGACATCTTGTGGGGATATTATTCCTCCAACACAGTAGCTACCCAAGAATGAGTAAGAAAATGGAGAGAAACACTTAGGTCCAACTGAGGTGGAGACCATGAACTTCTGTGGCATGAGCCTGCAATTTAGGACCTTAAAGAATTGGGATAAAGCAACTAAGTTGGCCTACTGTGGGTCTAGGCCAGGGTTTGAATCTTGGCTGTGAGGACAGAAGGCCAGGGACACAGGGAATAGGGCTTCAGAGGAAGTACCACTTGTTTGTTAAATGGTGGGATCCAGGGTGGGTAAGTAGGAGAGGAGATGTGGGGATTAGGAAATACAAATACGGAATGATGGAAAATGTCCAATCTAGGGTGTCAGATATGGGAGATGGTAGGACAGATGGACATTAATAACTGAGGAGAAGCTTTCTATTATAGAGCATACACGTTAGTGCTTCAGACTCAAAACAGAATCTTCCAATAGCATATTGTTCCCTAAAGGAATGTGTTTAACCTGTTTTTGATACCGGTCAGAAAGTCTCAGAATTTAAAAAGGAGTCTGTATTCTAATGCATAATTTATTACAGCTCATCTTTCCAGTTAATTGTCTTTGTCTATTGGATATGATCTTGTCCCTTCAGCATCTTAAAAAGATACTATTTGCCAAAGATCAGGCAGTCCTATTTGTTCTGAGTGCCATGGGTAATAACCTAACCCAAAAATAGAGGCATGTTTATTAATAGGATACAGAGTGCTTTTCCGAGCCAAAGAGGAGGACCCTGCTACTACTAACCTTGAAGCAGGGTTTTTGTGCTTAAGGAGTGTGGGGGTGCAGAGAAAATGCGAGGAGAGAGAAAATGTATGCAGGAATAAGGGGGAGGAAAGTGATGGGGAATGAGGAAGATGTTCCCGCAGTGCATTTAGGAAATGGGGCCCCTCCTCCTCCTCCTCAGTTCTACCTTGGAGGCAGCAGCATGTAGCCTGAGTTTGGATCTGAGGTAGTTCCCTGGCCCTTTTTCCTTATCTATTAAATGTGACCATCAACAGTAGTACTTCACAGTTTTATTAAGAGGACTTCTGAGCCAGCATCTGCAAATCACTTAGAACAGTTTCTGTTCATGTGCTTGTTAAATAAAATAATTTTAAATAATTCTCACAATAGGATTCTCTGAAAAAAAAAAAAGCAAATTCATCAGAGAAAACTGCATTGGTTCATAACAAAAAATGACTTACGTATGCTTTTGAATTCTACCTGGAAGAATGTTGATCAGTGACCTTCATTTGAGTCAAACACTCTGGAGTTTCCTCTGCCTTGTGATAATACTTTACTTCCCCTTTATTTGCCTTCAGATGACAGAAAGTTGGCCAATTTAAAATAATTTATTGTTGATTCTCTTCTACTCTGATAAAAATAGAACCTCACCAACCCAAAGACGAGTAGCCAAGCTAGTTTATCTTTTTACATCTCGTCATGGACTGCAATCAAAATATCACCAAAGGAAGAAGAGGGATGTGGCAGGTGGACGGAACAGAGCCACCTGGTCGGTGTTGATAGGTAACAAACAGAGGCAGGTGGTGGAAGAGGGAGGATAAAGGGGTTGTCCTATAGACAGGGGGCACTATTTTTCTTTTGAAGGGCCATTTGCCTGAGACTGCTGTGGTCTTGTCTGGCTTAAGTCTGGGATATATTATATTCCTCAGCAAACAACCTGTTTTCTGCAGGAGAAATGCGGGCCCCAAAGGCTCCTCCCTGTGGACAAGAGCACAAGTTACCCTGAATGGGGAATTTTTGTGACCTTTACACAGAACAGATTCCAGATTCAGGTAGACATAGTAGTTAGAAGCAAAGATTCCTAGGCATAAAATCTGTAAGAACAAGTTCCAATGAAAACTGGTTAGCATGGGCCAAGGTGACTAGGAGCTGCCTTGGATCTTTAGGACGTCATTATAATAGCAAGAGCTCCCCTCCAGGGAATGAGACTGTGCACAATGTGGATTTGAAGTCTAATACCATCCTGCTGTCTGTCAAGTCAAGAGGTGGACCTGGATAGGACTATGTCAAAGCGTCCTCCGGGACCTTCAAGAAAGCAGGGGAGTAAGAGGGGCCTTTCCTGAGAGGCCCCACTCTCTCCTGCTCTCCCGTGAGGGTGATCCCTTTTACCCTTTCCTTATCCTTTCTAATAAATCCATGCCTGCTACTTTGAGGGACTGCTCTGAAATCCTCGGGTGTGCTCACAAAACAATGGTGAACAAGGGTCTCTGTGTTTGCTTTGGCTCCATGGATGTTCTTGCTCTGCAGGAGTTGACATAGTAGGGACATGGCAGATTCATCACAAATGTTATCATCTTGATCAATCTTTCAGAGAGGCAGCAGTCTCAGAGCAGAACACAAAGACCAGCTGGAGATTATTGGACTGTGTCCCAGACGGAGGCTACAGCTGATCACCAGAAATTTTACTGGAGACCAGAATTCCTCAGCCACAGATTTAAGAATACGGTCTTGCCAGGTACTTGAGGTCAACGCTGCAGGCAATTAGAGCCATCAGGGCAGCATCTGAGTAGCTGACCATAGTGTTAAGCTGGTTCCATGGCGATTCTTAAGCCACCTGAGCAAGTTATTCAACGTTTCTGCAACTCAGTTCCCAGTTCTTGAATGATTCTTGCCTAAAAATGTGACCATGAAGCTCAATGAAGGAAGTTCCATGGTGCACTGGGCCCAGGGCTCCTGTATAATGGCAGGGAGGGAATGTGTGATTTCTTTCTTTCTTCTTCCTTCCCTGCCCCTTGGTTGCTGGTCTTTGAAGCAGAAATAAGACCTGGCTTCTTCCCTAAGAACTTAGGAAGCATGTATTAGAGTGCCCAGGCCAAGCAACGTCTCTTTTGAAAGGACATTAACTGAGAAATGAGTCCCTGTGGTCAGGGAGCTGTCTCTGTCATCCAGGAGGCAGATGACCTGGTGGGTGCCTGGGGACAGCCACAAGGTGCTGCAGAGACCCAGCCATCATCATTGGCTGACACTGCAAGGTCAGGGGGGCCACTTCCTCCAAGCAGAAAGCTTCATTGTCATAGCTCCAGGTGTTTCCAGGAAGAGAAGGTCGCTGTGCTCCTCACCCCTCAAGGGCAATAGAGGACGGCTGCTTTCCTCTGGGATAATTTTCAGAATGGACCCTGTCACCCCATCAGTGCCCTAGGAGTGCTAAAAATGTCCAGAGACAAGTGGTGGCACCTCTCTCCAGCCCTCTCCTTCTTGGTTCTCCAGTGCGTTGATCAAGCAGTGGCTTGCAGCACGTTCCAGCCATGTCGGCTCAGGGGAACTCTCCTGAAGGTTGCTCACCCACGTTTCTGAAGATTAGGAACGGTCGTTACGCTTTGGCTGGATGCCTCCGCAGACGCTGGAGTGCAGCGCCCTGGACCTGTGAATGGGGTCTTGTTTGGAAATTGAGCCTCTGCCCAGGATCAACTGCAGATGCAGTCATTTGATTGCCTTAGTCCAATGTGATGTCCATAAAAGAAAGAGATTTGGACATAGGGACAGATGGGCATGGGGCAAGGGGGTGCTGAGACACACAGGAGGGAGAAGACAGTGGTCTATAGCCGAGGACGGAGGTCTGGACTGGTCTGCACGGCACCCACAAGGCACCAGCCCTCCCGTCCCCTTGATGTCACACTGGCAGCCTCAGAGCTGTGACTGTAATGTCTGCTGGTGAAGACATTGTGGGGCCTGGTATGTCAGGCCTGGCAAAATGACGTTACCTGGGGATTTGAACTCCCAGAACCCATCGCTTTGCATCCACACTGTTAAACCTCAGTGGCTGCAGCTCGGGGACCATGAGCTGCGTGTGACTGAGTGGAAAGGTAGGGCCTGCTGCGTGCACAGCCAGGGCCAGGAGGACACCTCTGCCTCAGAGCCGGCGGGGCATAGGGGACCAGCAAGGCAGCTTGGAGGTCACACTCCACCACGCTGAGTCACTCAGGCCAGTCTCCCTGCTTCCTGGTGTTTGGCTGTGGAGTCTGCTAACCACTTCCTGCCCCGGCTGAGTCTCAGAATCACTGGGGTGCACACTCTCAGACCCCAGAGGGTGGGACTAGGTGTGCTTTGGAACAAACTCCCTGCAAGGTTTGCTGTGACCCCAGGGGGCAAGGCCGGTGTGCCAGTGTGCAAGCCGCAGTGCCACTTCTGTACGAGAAACTGCGACGCCGAGGGGGCTCCGAGCAGGCCCATCTGCTGCAGGGCATTTCTGTAATCCTATGGCTCCCTGTTAATTCACATAATCATTAATGTGGCATTGTAAAAAAACTGGCAAGCTTCCTTCTCTCTCCAATAACAAATACGGCCTCTCGGTGCAAACCGAAAATCTCTTCAGGGTCAATTAACAGAATTTATTTATTGTGAATCTAGACGGCAATGGAATAAATCAAATCTGTGAGCATGCTGTGTTTTAAATAAACTTTACCTCAGCTTCCAGGAAAGAGAAACACAGCCATGACACCTTGAGCCTAGTCACCAACCAGGGACTGCTGCTCTCATGCCACACACAGGGTTTTCTCTCTAAAAGGAAAATCCTGTCTCAAAATAAAAATGACAAAGGCCTGGGATGTGGCTAAGAGGTTAAGTGCTGGGTTTGATCCCTGGGACCAAGTTGTTCTTTAATGGTGTGTGCCTAAGAGCATCAGTGCAGAACGGACTCCACCTGCAGCACCTGGACCCTGAGAGCATCAGCACAGCAGACTCCACCTGCAGCACCTGGACCCTGACAGCATCAGTGCACAGCAGACTCCACCTGCAGCACCTATTCCTTAATGGTTCATTTGTTCCATCCCGTACCAGCAACAAACGTGGGCACTTGTGCCACCATTCTCAGTGACTGCCCACAGCCACACCTCTGGGTGGTGGACCAGGAAGACTTGCAGGACCTGCAGTGTGAGGGTGGGGCTGCGTAGGTCTCACAGCCCCCGGGGGTCTCCTGGGTGGAGGCTGGGTTCTCGATGCACCTGCAAGGCTCGTGCATGGTGGTTCAGTGCCTCACACCTTCCTCGGGGTGGACCCTCCTTCTGTGTTGCACTCTACAGGGAAGGGTGGAAAGGGGAAGTTGAAACAAGTGGCAACAGCTGCTACCACTGCCTCCAATGACAACAACTGCATTGGCACTCTGTCACCGTGGCATGGTTCATCCTCGGCAGGGTTCACCTGTGCCCCTGGCTGCTGGGGACACAGACTTTGGACCAGGCTTTCCCTTCTCCTGAGTCCCCGGCAGGTGGGTGACAGGGCTGTGTCCAAACACCCTCACGTGTGAAGTGCACGTAGCTATGTGCATGCCAGTGTACAGGGGTGCAGTGCGGCTAAGACGAGAACAGCAAGGTACAAGCTCCCTGTGCAAACGCTCTTCCCCTCCGCGCTGCCCAATGGGGACAGCGAGTTCCCCGTAGCACGTGGCTTTTGGTGCATTTCTCATGCTGGCTTGTTCTCTTCTCCAAGCCCTCTCATGAATACCTGACGCACAAGACAGGTGAGCTATTCTTCAGAAAACCCCGCAGTACAGGTGCCTAGTTGCCAACTCAAGGCAGCCAAGGTGCATGAAAACTAGCGTGGTTCCTGCCGGCCTCACCATATCTGTGGACGTTGGGTTTTCATTCATCAAATATTTGTCAATTGATCTATTTTGTTCCAGGCCCTGATCAACTGCGTGGGTTCACCAGTGAGGCAGGGGAGAACTACCATAAGAGAAAAGCCAACTCTGCTCTTGAAGAGCTGGTATTTTAGCTTTGGCAGAGAGACAAAGCCCCAGGGAGCAAGGAAACTGTAGGACAGCTACAGGTGGGAGCATGAGAGAAGCAGGAAAACCAGGAGCGGGCTGAGTTGTGTGCAGGTGGGAGCGCGCTGTCCTGTGTGGAGTGGGCAGGCTGACAGCCCCGAAAAGACTTGGAGGGGAGGGAGGGGGCTGCGCGGCTCTCTAGGGGCCAATGTGTGCCAAGGTGCTGGGGCAGGGGGGGGTCCCTGGCCAGTCCCCAGGGGGTCAGTGTGCAAAGGTGCTGGGGCAGGGGATCCCTGGCCAGTCCCCAGGGGGGTCAGTGTGCAAAGGTCTGGGGGGGGGGGTCCCTGGCCAGCCAGGGGGTCAGCAGAAAGGCTGGTGTGGCTGGAGGGGAGTGTGGGAGTGCGCAGAGGTAGGGAGCTGGAGGAGGGCATCATGTCAGGGAGGGCCTGTGAGGCTACTGGAGAGACTTGGACGACTATGAGCAAGGAGGGTGGGGGACAGTAAGGGAGGTGGGAGGAGGCCCCCATGGGATTGAGGCTGCAGAGGGACCCTGGGAGGCTGTGTTGAGTGCCCTGCAGGCCCAGGGAGAAGCAGGGACACAGGGTCTGAGGCTAACACAGGAACTGGAGAAGAGGTGAAGGTGGCGTGGATCAGGTGCACTGTGCGGGGGAGGTGCCCACCCCTCTTCAGCATCTAGGAGGGGTCAGGGCCTGGCAGCAGGTGCCATCCAACCCTGGGCCCTCACCCCCGCCCCAGTCTTCACAATGGGCTCTCCTGTATCAGCCCTGGGAGTTGCTTCTGCTTCCCCTGGGGTGCCCTTGGGGCTCCAGGCTTTCTTGCATGACTGTAGCCCCTGGTTGCCCCTCACACCTCCCAGTAGCACTCCTTTTCCTTGAGAAGTTTCTCTTCTCTTGGCCTCGCCATCTCTCCTTTCTGGATTCCTTTCGCAGCCATTTTTGGGTTGTGTGGAGGCCCGAATGCCTGGCCAGCTTGTGCATTCCAGAGTCACACACACACATGTGCGCACACCTAGCCACACCCTTGCACACACCATACACGCACACAAGCATACATATGCAGAAGTGCACTCACACGTGCACACGTATACAAATACACAAGCACACACACATAAGCACACATATGCACACATGCATACACATACATCCACATACCTACAGAAACACATGCACACAAACACACAAGCATACACATGCATGCACACATGTTTACATATGTACAAGCACACACACATCCACATGTGCACAAATGTGCACACTCATATATATGCACACTCAGACACAGGCACACATGCATACACATGTGCAATGAAACATGCACACACATGTGCACATGTGCACAAATGCAGAAGCACAAGTAAGCACAAATATGCAAACATGTACAAGCACACACATGCATCCACACATTCACACACATGCACACTCAAACACATAGGCACACACATGCACACATGGGCACACACAGGCACACATGTGAGCACACACGTAAGCACATATAAGCACACAGGGCATTCATGTACAAGCACACACGTGCACATGCATGCACACATGTGCACAACACTCACAGGCACACATGCATTCACATGTACACACATGTTCCTGTGCTTTTGCGCACCTCTACCTGTTACAAGCCAAGGCAAGACTGCTAGCTAATTATACAAGGTCTTAATTATGGCCACAGATGCTGTTATTACACCATAATCCTTCCAGAAATGACTCCAATGTGAAGTCTAACAGTGGATTAGCTTCAAATCTGCACATCAAGCGCACAAATCCCTAGATAGCCTCTCTGGCCTCCCCCTGGCCTGGCCGACCCCGACCTCCTTTCCTCCCGGGGTCCCCCGCGCATGCCCAAGTTCTCACTTAGTCTCAAGGCTCACACAGCTCTCATCCTTGCACGGTACCTGATCACGTGCTGTGTGTGGTTCACTGTTTCACTTCAAGCGCCTGCTAACTCAGCCATGGGAAATCTCGATAATTGTCTGTTTACTTGGTTTTGATTGCAGACAAGGTTTGATCTTTAAACATGTGATTCAAGTCACTGGATGGTGAAGGTAGCCTAAAAGTTATAGGACTAGAATTTCGTCACATAAAAATCGTGTCTTCAAACCTTGATTTTATTTATTTATTTAAATGTTTGAGACTCTCATGGCACAAAGTTCCGAAGTTGCGCAAGGGTGCGGACTTGGAGGAAGCGCCCCCCAGTAGTGTCCCCACCCAGCCCTCTTCTTGAAGACAGCCACCACCCAGACTCCTGCGTGCCTTCCACGCCTTGTGCACAAACAAGCAGGTGCACAGCGTCACTGTTCTTGGGACATCCACCCAAGGTGGGAGTGGCAGTGTTGCTAGCCATGTATTTGATGTCAAAGGAATGCATAATTCATAAAATAAAGGACAAGAAAGAAAAGAAGGAAGAAGACAGGCCCAGTTCTGTGAGCATCGTGACAAAATCTCCTGGTATTCATTTCACTCAGAACGCTGTGTTTTCGGCATTTCATGCGCTGAGAGTTTATAAAACTGTAATAGGTTCAGTGAAGAAGGCTCACACCTGAAACGTCTTTTCATGCTCCGAATGACGTGGGGGAACAGCAGCGCGTGCAAATAGCTACACCAGAGGGCTTCTGTGCTGAGCCTCACGACCTCCCCAGGCCAGTCATTCCAATCAACCTGCTTTCTGGAAGAGGGAGGGAAGTCACTTGTCCCTGGTGTGGCAGCAGAGAAATGGTGGCCTGGGTTGGAGCTTGGGCAGGCTGACCCCAGCTTTCTCTGCTGTCTAGGAAGGGTAGGGGTTCCCTTCTGAGGGAGAATCCAGTGCTGTGCCTGGTGTCTGCACGAAGGTCATGTTCAGCTGTGTCGCGACTCAGTCACTGGGAGGGGCCTCAGATCCAGGTGAAGTGAGGGGCAGGGCTGGTTGTGCCCTCAGGGGCTACGTCCTGAGCCCCTAAAGCTCTCGCTTATCCTTCTCACTTATTTCTGTACCAGCCCACGTCGGAATCTCTCTCGGGCGTTTGGAAAGCCACGTGCACTCTCCACCTCTCCACTGCGCATGTTTGTTGCCATCAGGAAATTTGCTCATGATGGTAGGGAAAAGGAGGTGGAAGAGCTCTTCAAGGTGATGTGCTCTGGAACAGCAGGGAGGTCCTTGCTCGTGGAATCAGCTGGCAGAGCGTGCACTGAGGGGTACAGGCTCATTACCCGCTAGCTCGCCAGCACACACTGCAAGGATGCTCCTCCACACACGCGGCTCAACTCACGGGAAATTGACACTGATGCATTGTACCCTTAGCTCCCGCAGAACCCATCTAACTGTCCTGACAGCGCCCATCACAGGTCAGGGGGCAGGGATCTCACAGCTTTGGAAGGTAGACCTCTTCCTTCTCCTGCGTTCCAGTCCTGGTCTTTTCCTGATCTTGACATTCTGTTTTCCCCCCATATTTTTAATTGGTGCATTATAGTTGTATGTAATGGTGGATTTGTTGATACACATTCACAGATATGTAACACAACCTAACAATATAATTGGGCCAACGTCATTCCCTAGTAATTGCCTTTAGCCTTCCCATCTGCCTCCCCTGGTCCCTTTTCTCTACCGATCTCTCTGATTTTCATGAGATTCCCTCCATCTTTCTTTTCCTCTTTTTTCTATAGCTTCCACACATGAGAGAAAGCATGAACCCTGACCTTCAGAGTTGGGCTTATCTCCTTTAACAGAATGTTCTCAAGTTCCGTTCATTTTCCTGCAAATGCCATAATTTCACTCTTCTTTATGACTGAATAGAACTCTGCTGTGCATATACACCACATTTCATTGATGATGTCTAGGCTGGTTCCATAGTTGGGCCCTTGT
Organism: Aplodontia rufa; assembly: GCA_004027875.1. Taxonomy (NCBI): domain Eukaryota; kingdom Metazoa; phylum Chordata; class Mammalia; order Rodentia; family Aplodontiidae; genus Aplodontia; species Aplodontia rufa. Next base: position 35,748 of record PVKS010011043.1, read on the forward strand.
GAATTGTGCTGCTATAAACATGGTATGCATGTGTCACCAGAGTGTAAGGACTTTAATTCTTTAGGATAAACCCTAAGGAGTGGTGTGGCTGGGTCATGGTGGTTCCGTGGCCACTCTCTAGAGGAACCTCCACATTGATTTCCATAGTGGATGTACTAATTTACAATCCCACCAGCAATATGAAAGTGTTCCTTTCCCGACCCATCCTCTGCAGCAGCTGTTATTGTTGCTGTTCCTGATGGCTGTCATTCTGATTGGTGCGAGAGGAGATCTCAGTGTAGTTGGATTTGCGCTTCCCTGATTGCTAAAGATATTGAACATTTTTTTCATGTTTGCTGGCAATTTGAATTTCTTCTTATGAGAAGTGTCCGGCTAGTTCATTTCCCCCTTTAATAATTGGATTATTTGTGGGGGGTTTTTTGGTGGTAAATTTTTTTGTGTTCTTTATGTATTTTCAATATTAATTAATAATTCTTTATGTATTTTCGATATTAATCCTCTCTCAGCTAGCAAAGACATTCTCCCATTCCTGCACAATCTCTCTTCACCTTCTTGTTTCCTTTGCTATGCAAAAGTTTTAATTCCTTGCCAGGCATTTATTAATGCTTGGTGTTTATCCTGAACTTTAGTCAGAGTGAGGTCATCGTTGCTTGTGCCTATGCGATGGAGTACTGATGTTATGCCTTCTTCTAGGAATTGCATAGCTTCTCATCTGGTTCCTAAGTCTTTGATCTGCTTTGAGTTGCCTTTTGTACAGAATGAGAGATGGGGGTCTCGTCTTGTTCTTCTAAATGTGGATGGCCGTTTTCCCCAGCAGCATCTGTTGCAAAGGTTGTCTTTCCTCCGTCAGGGATCAGATGGCTGCCCCTGTGTGGGTTTACCTCGGTGTCTTCTATTCTGTTCCACCGATCTGTCTGTTTTTATGCTGGTACCGTGCACTTTTTGATACTACAGCTCTGTAGCATAATTAGAACCCAGGTATTGTGACATCTCCAGCATTGCTTTTTTGACTTAGAATCGCTTTGGCTATTCTGGGTCTCTTTTTTTTACGAATTAATTTTTGGACTGTTTTTTGCCTGGGTCTGTGAAGGATGTCGTTGGTATCTTGATGGCGATTGCACTGAATCTATATACTGCTTTTGGTTGGAGGGCCATTTTAACAATGTTAATTCTGCCTCTCCATGAACATGGGAGGTCTTTCCATGTTCCAGTGTCTTCTTTCAGTGCGCTACAGTTTTCGTTTTGGTGGTCTTACACTTCCTATTAGGTTTATGGCTAGGAATCTTGTTTGGTTTTCAGGCTATTGTGAATGGGGACCTTGACATTCTTGAAGTTCCCATGCCTGTTACCTTGTACAATGTCTCCCAACTTATGAACATCTGGTGTCTTCTCATGGTGCGACCCAGGGACACGTGTTTGGCATCACTGGAGTGAAGCTGTCTCTTCCTGATGGGCTCTGTCTGGAGGTGCAGCTTGGCAGTGGATGCCATTACTTGGCACACTAATCCAGTTCATTGCTAGCTTACAATGGTGTTTGTGGGATCCTCCACTATACAGCTAATTAATAAGTATGCATGATGTGATTATTGGTTAATAAATAATAATACCTATAGAGGGACCATTTGAGATTTTACAAGTATTTTATTACTCATAACACTTCCCCCATCCTGAATTAACATCTGCCAACTTTTTCCTGAATAATTATAACTGTGTTGGGTACCAGTGATTTGCCGTCTTTTCTTATAGGCTATTAGCTAGCATTCTGTTGTAAAGGACAGCTTCTCCTTCTCTTTTATGAGTTAATTCATATGTTACTAAGTTAAATATTAATTAACTTACATAAAGAATTTCTACTTCCCTCCTATTATTCCTCTATTGCACATTGATGGTGTGAAATTGAAAAAAATCATAAGCAAATTCACAAAACTAAATATGCAGATAAATCTAAAAAAATTGACTACATAAAACAGTAATAATTTCCCAGAGGATTATTTTTTGAAAATGTAAATTGAATATGCATAAATATGTTATTCAAAAGAGAAATAATTGGAGCTGAGGTGTTCCAGTGCCCTTGAGTGCACTAGATAGTAATTGCATGCTAATAATCCACTGTTGTCCTTTTTCCCTTGGATGCTCAGATCGCCCTAGCTGTGGCCAGCGGGATCCCTCCACTCCCCTCTGTGCTCTCTTGCTATGCTCCCTGCATTCCTGGAGCACATCCATCTTTTTTGACCCAAGAGACTTTTCAAGCTTATTTTGTGTTTTCCCTGCCACAGCCCTGGGGTTAGGAGTTTGCTTGGTCAGTTCATCACTGAGAGGATTAAAATCCCCTACTGTGATAACAGATGTTTTTGTTTCTTCTGTCAATTTTTGTCTACATATTCTACATCTTAATTTTGTTTTTCTACATTTTCTATTAGTTAGTAATTATATATATTTTAAGATTCATTGCTTTAGTCAGTCTTTGCATCACTGTGAACAAAATCCCCAACAAGAACAACTTAGAGAATAAGGTATTTCCAGCTCAAGGTATTAACCTGGCTTCCCCACACCCCAGCCATGCAGATGGCCTATTGGACCCTGTGGAGAAATGGCAGAGGAGCGGTGGTGCCAGGAGTGACCAGAGGGGCAGAGCGGCAGATGCAGGCAGACCAGGCCTGGCCACCTTACAGACAGCCCTGCAAAGCCAGCCTCAGGCACTGAAGCACCAGACACGCCCCCTCCACTGCACTGAGTGCTGATTTGCTACCATCCATCTCCCACTTCAAGAGGAGCAAAACCACGCAAGGCAAACACAGCAGAAAGTTGGGCCTTGAAATACGACCTATAGTGTTAGCGCATCTCTGTTCCCTAATTAGCATAATTTTGAACCAATAGCATGGATGCTTTTCTCAAACCCTCATTTGCATAAGTTGGGGTTATATAAACCCCTAGTGAGCACACTCATGTGAAAAAGTCTCTTATCCAGGTCCTCACTTGCACATTGCAAGAGTTACGTTTCCTGTTCTTCAGTAAATCATTCTTCTATTCATTCATCCGGGTCTGTGGGTTTCATTCTTTGAACAAGAACCCAGAAGGAAGAAGCTGATGGTGGGCACTGGCTGTAGAGGGCTGCTCTGCCTGCCAGCTGACAGAGGCCAAGGAAACTGGTCACCAGCCAGGGGAAGAGGGCAATCGTGTCACCCCACACCTTCCGTATCAGTATTAGGGGTCTCAGTCCACAGATGGCTACCTCCATTGCTCAAGGTGAGGCACAGCATCATGGGGAAAGGGCATGGCAGAGGCAAGCTGCTCCCCTCACTGCAGCCAGGAAACAGAGAGAGAGAGAGAGAGAATGAGAAAGGGTGAGGGGAAAGGGCCCAGGGGCTGTGCATCCTTTCAGAGCATGACCCAGTGACCCACCTCCCCAGCCACGCACCACCCAGTTGGTGGAAGATGGACTGATTAGGTTACAGCCATATAATCCAGTAATTTCCCCTCCAAGCATTCCTGCATGAACATAGGCACTTTGGGGGGACCCTTCATACCCAAATCATCATAGCAGCAGGTCCTGGTGGCCCATTATTGTAATCCCAGCTACTCAGGAGGCTGAGGTAGGAGGATTGCAAGTTTGAGGCTATCCTCAACAACTTACTGAAACCTTGTCTTAAAATTTAAAAAAAGGTTGGGGAATGTAGCTCGGTGGTGAGGCACCCCTGGATTCAATCCTCAGTATTGGAGGGAAAAATGGAAAAACAAAATCATAATAGTTATTTAACTGGAATTGTACTTTTAGTATTATACATAACTCTCTTCAGTAACACTTTTTTCCCTCATCTTAAGTTTAGTTTATCTATTACTAATTACATAACCTTGTTTATTTTTAATTTAATATTTCCCAGTACAACTTTTTCAAGCTTTTACTTTTAATATTTTTTGTTGCTGTGTAATTTTGTGTTTCTTATAAAAAGAGGTAGCAGAATTTTTGTTAAAAAAAATCTAGTCTGATCTTAAAAAATAATTTGACATTTTTAAACTGTTGTGCCCATCCCCTTTGAAAATAGTTGTTATTTGTATATTTGGTTTATTTCTCCAGTCTTTGTTCTTCCTATTTATCCTGGCTGTTCTGTTTCCCCTTCTCTGGATTTATTATCGAGTAGTGCCATATTTCGTTTCCTGCTTTTCTGCTAATTTGTTAGTTATATACCCTATTTCCTTTCTATTTGTGCTTACACTAGAAATTAATGTGAAAATCTACTATTTTAAAATCTTGAACACTAAGGGGCACCGGACCATTTCAAATCCAATTATTTCTCTGAAATGATGTATTTATGCATATCAGATCTATCTGTCCTCCAGGAACTTCCTGTTCCGTATGTCAAGTCATGTTTAGATTTATCTGCATACTCAGTTGTGGCTTTGCTTATGGCTTTGGAAATTTTACACCATTGGTGTGCAATTGCTTTTCTTCTTCTGAAATACATTCATTATAGTTTCCTTTGGTGAAGGTCAGTTGGTAGTACATTTCCTCAGTTTTTGATTCTCTGAAAATGACCCTGTTTTGCCCTCATTCTTGAAAGCTATCTTTTTTTAAATCTTATAGGAGATACAGTTTTATTGACTATTATTTTCTCCTGGTTTATTGAAGCTATTATTCTGCTGCTTGCTAACTTTCTTTATTGGTGTTGAGAAAGCTGCCTTCTTTCTAGCTTGTGATCTTTGTGAAAGTAATCCGATTTTATTTCTTTGTCTTTGGTGTACTAAGAATTGCACTATGATTTGTTAGTCTGTGGATTTCTTTTTATTTACCCCAGCTTGGGATTCGTTCAGCTATGATATTTTAAAATATTGTAATCACGACTTTTTGTCCTTGTAGGACTGTGAACAGCTTCATGTTCAATCTTACTATATCTTCCGTGCCTCTTAACTTCTCTTTTCTGATTTGTGATGTTCCTATGCTAGAGATTTCTTCTAATCTGTCTTTTAACTCACTAATTTTCTCTTTCACGATGTCTAAAATTGAATCATTGAGTTTATTTACAAAGGTTAGCTTTTGTTTTCGAAAGCTCCTTATTTGTAGCTCTAGCCTTTTGCATCTGACTTACACCTTTAATTCTCTGTTTCCTTAAATCACTGTGTTCTCTAGCACAGATAATGCCTGCTGCAGTCTCTGCTGGGCTGCTTCTGTTGGCTGAGAGTGCTGCTCTTCTTTATCATCTTGCTTCCTTCTGAGTCCTGGTTTTGGACATGAGCTCCCTGTTCTCTGCAGCAGTTTGGAGGCCTGGCTGGTGGGGGCGTAGCACCCTCAGGCCTCTTTAGCCTCAGTTCTCAGCTGGGTTTTCATGCCCTCCAGGTGCGAATGCAGGTTCTGCCCCGTGGTGAGGGCTGGCACACTGCTACCCGTCTCAGGGCTGCTTCCTCTTCTCCCAGCACGTGAGCAGGAGACAGGCCCTGTTAGTGTCCTTTGCTGTGCAGCCTGGCACTTAGGCACACTCTTGTGCTGTGGGATTCCCAGTTGGTTCCTCGCCCTGGGTACTGCCGGGCTTCCCCTCCTTTCTGCTGTGTCCTCTGTGGCGCTGGACTTGGAAGCTCTGGCTCATCTGGGTCCAACAGTGCCCCTGACGTGGATGCTGATGTCCACTGCAGTCCCTGCACTTCCTCAGCTTGTGGCTGTGTCATTGCAGCTCTGCGTGCCTCTTCGTGCAGGCTCTTTCCTCTCTCTCCCTGCCCACTTCCTTATTCTCATGAGGACACTCGTCATGTAACCTCATTTTAGCTTCATTACATCCCTATTTCCAAGGAAGGTGACCTGCCTGGGCTCTGGGTAGAAAAGAATTCCTGGAGGATGACCACAAGCCTCTCTGTGCATTTTAGAAGATCTGTAATTATTTTATTCAGGACTTTTGTTTTCTGCAACAGGGGAGTATGTATCCCAGGATCTCTTCAGTTGAGCCTTGGTTGGGAAAGTACAGATAGTCACATTTTGCTAAGATGGTGACCTCCCCGAAGGCAGGGCCTGGGTTGGTCCCATTTGACCTGGTGGCCTCAGTGCCAGGCATGGTGCAGGAGTGGGGATCTAGTAAATGGTGGCCATGTATGTGAAAGGAGGTCTTAACAACTGGCTTTCAGAACTCAGCCAACAACTGAGATACAAGATGCGGAGCAATGGTATTTGAGAGCCCTGTTCCTAACCACCCAGTCTCACACCTGGGGCTGGGCAGTTTCTCAGCTGATATATCTTTTCTTGGGCCGTCCACTGCTGCCACCCATGCCTGCCCATGTCTTTCTGATTGCAGGAGCAGCTCATCATTCCAGATCTGGAAATATCTCCCTCCTGCTCTTTCACCAGGAGCTGGCAGCCACCCATCCTAGTGCCCAAACTTCAAGACAGGCGTTATCACTGTCACCTGCCACGGTCATGACACATCACCACCACCATTAACAGCATCTTGTTGATAAGGAAACCAGGCCTTAGAGAGCATGAGCGACTTGTCCCGGCTTAGATGTCTACAGCCAGCAGTAGAGCCCTGTCCATTTGGCTCCTTCCTCCCTGCCCTGTTTCCTAGACCCCTCTGAAGTTTTGCTCCTTTGTGAGAAGCCTCTCAATTTCTTCACCTTTATGAATGAATTTTTCAGTTGCCCACCTGGACCTGAGCTTCGTTGACCCCTTGTTACCTACCAGTTCTCAGAGTACCAAGTATGGAACGAGAACAGATGGCCGTCCCCTGCTCTTGCAGCCACCATTCCCACCCCTGCCTCTGCTCTGCCCTACAGCACACCTGCCCTATCTGCAGCCTGCCCTTCTCCCTGCTCCCCCACCTCAGGGCCCTTACTTTGCCTGAATAATCTGGCCGCAGTCTTGCAGTATTTTTGTGCACTGAGCTTCTCCCATCAAATGCAGCGGCCTCTGGGTGTCTTGGCTGCTCCTTGACTTTCTCCCCCTTCCCTCTCAGTAGCCTCGAGGAATCACCGTCACGGTCTACCACACCAAGCTGAAATTCCTTGAGATTGGATTTCATTTCATCGCCCTGCACCCCTCTGCTGGCCAATCCAGGCCCAGCTGTGCCCCCTGCCCATGCCTCACGATCATGTCGCATGGTGGAGCCAGCTGAGCTGGATCCTCCGAGGGGGTGAGACCAGGTGCTAAGCTCTCCTGTGGCTTCAGTCCTCTAACAAGAAGCAGAGTCCCTGGGAATCACTTTATCCCCATCAGAGGGAGCTTCCTGGAAAATGAGTCCCTTAGAGGCCCTACTGGGCCCCTGCCTAGCCGCCACATTTCCTGCGTCTCACACTCTCTGGGCACCCTTGTCTCCAGTCTGACTGGTAACAGTGACGCATGAGCTCCCTCAGGACATGTAGTATGCCCAGTAGGAATAACAGGAGGCAGAGGGACAGAGAGGGAGGGAAAGCAAGAGCAAGATGAGAGCAGAAGAGCAATGGGGAAGTACAAGGTAGCTATCCTGACCCCAGAGGCAGCAGCCTCTGGAATGCACTGGAAGCATAGTGCTATTAACTCGGGTCTCCCTCTGCAGCTGCTCGGATGGAGAAGCTGGTGACGCGTTCCTGCCACATCAAGCTTCACCTGCTGAGCTGAGAACAGGACAGCATGGCACTACCGTGACTCTGTCCTACACCCATCCTTGCCAAGGACAGCAGCACATCTCCCCTCGAACTCGGCTCCAGAGGTCCTGGAACCCAATGACAATGGCGGAGACCTGTTGGGTAGGAGTGGGCCATTCACATTACTGTCCAATTTCAAACCCATAATATTCCTCTTGAAAGAGGAGACCTAATTAGGAAAGCTATCAAAGAAAACAGAAAAGAGAAGGACTACAGAAAATTGAGAAATATTTTGCCAACATGAAAGGCAGGAAGATCAAAAGCATTTCAGAGATGATTTTGAATGTGGCTTTGTAACCACACAAAGTCACGGCTAGTCTCAGTGAGTGTGACCAATTCAATTCAGCCATGAGTGAGAAGAAATGGTCAGACGCAAGATCGTTTCAGAGTTAAAGCACTGTATCATATCTGAGTGAAACCTAGTTTAGAATACAAAACGACATGTTGGCTTTGTCAAAATCCAGGTTTTGGTTCTTCTGTTCGGCAAAGTTTCTGTTTTTTTATAGAACCTGTCAATCTCCCAGACCCACGCTCCTGGGGGCTGTGCTTTCTGGGCAGGACTCGCAAGCAAGCAGGTCGATCTAAGGCTGTTGTCAGTCTTGACGCCCCAACTCCCTGCAGGCGGCTGCCGTTGGGGGGACGTGGAGAGTCAGCTGGCGCTCAGGGAAGTGTCCACTGCAAGCTTTGTGGTCTTCCCCAACACAGTCGATAGGACCGCCAGTGACAGTGCCACCAACCAGACGGTGGCAGAAACCTACCAAGGCCACTGCAGGGTCTACTTGGATATTTGGTACTGGCGTGGTGGAGGTGATGGTAGGGTGTGTGTATGACTCAGGGAGGCAATTGCTAGGGAGCTGGGGACAGTAGCTTCTGTGGTGGGAAGCTCTCCTAGGTTTGTACAAATTGGCAAAGGCGATTGGGGAAGTGGCCTGGGGGCATCGTTGCTGTCTGGCCTCCCAGTTCTAGATCACTCACTGGCTTCTGTCTGGAACCCTGGGGACCTCACTATGCTCAGAACCACACGGGAGCCCCTGCCACTGCCTCTGCTCATGGTACGGGCAAGAAGGCTGGTGTCACGCTGACCTCTGATGTTGGAAGTAGTATTCTGACATGTCATCCTCCATTCCAAAGACAGACTCCTACATGGAGCCATCAGTAACCTGCAGGGATCCCGAGTGAAGACGTTAGCAGCTGGATGAAGACACCAGCTCCGTCTTCTCCGGGACTCGTTGCTACCCTCTCTGGATGGCCTGGCTCTTGCTGCCCTTGGTGAAGAACGCGCCCTCGCACCCCAGGGCCCCTCTGCTTGCTCCAGCCTTGGTGGAGAAGCGCCACTTCCCAGGCTTCCCTCAGGGTTGTGTTCTCCCGGTCCCCAGGTCCCTGCAGGAGAGGACTTCACCCTGGAGAAGGAGCAGCTCACCCCACACCGCCACCCTCCCCAGCTGTGCAAGACAGCATGTGCGTCATGAGTGGGAATTTTTGTCTGCTTTGCACAATGTCGTGGCCTTGGTGGATAAGACAGCGGCTGGCACATTAAAAAGGGCCTTCCGAAGTGCGCCAGGTGAGCCAGCGCATGAACCGCTCACTAGGTCTCCACCTACAGGAGGCGGAATGCGAATATTCTGCACAGCGAAGGGCTGAAGGCCAAGGTCCCTGGTTTCTTTCCTATTTTTGTTTCTATTTCAAAAGTATTAGTTGGGGCTGGAGCTCAGTGGTATTGGGTTTGCCTGGCAAGCACGAGGACCCAGGTTCAAACCCCAGCACCATGTACACAACTAATTGTCAGAGCAACAAAAACCAGATTGAAAAATAAAGAACTAAATAAAGTTGATTCCCCCTTTCTCTCTTTTCCTCTCTCTCTCTAAAAACAGACAAACAAACAAACAGCCTCTGTTGGCCTGGGCAGCTGGGAGGGTTGGTTTCCTCTGCTCTGGCCCTTTCCCCTGCTCCCTGCTCCCTCCTCCTTAAGCTATAGGAACTCTGGACTCAGGGTGGTGCTGGGAACCATGGTAAGGATCTGTTCCACAGGCCCGTGGGGTAGAGGGATGCAACATGAGCCCCCCTGGGGGTTGGGACTCATGTGTAGTTTGCCGCCACCCTGTCTGTGGGTGGCAGGAGCTCCCAGGAGAAGGGTGGACCCTTCACAGAGTTGCTGAGCCCTCTCCAAGCACAGAGTGCTGCCTGCAGACATCTTTAAAATATCATGGCCAGGGGAGGCCTTGGACCTGAGGAAGGATAAAGCTCACCTATGGGGAAAAGGGTCAGAGGAGGCACAGCCCGCGGAGGGAGCCGTCAGCACTTCGTGCACCGCATCCTCGGAGACACAGGAAAATGCCGCGCCTCCAAAATTAGAACCAGGCTAAAAATAAAACAGGAGAATGGAGGAATCAGAGAATAAAGAACTCTTTGACACATTAAAAAATGGTAGCAGAAATTTTAAAAAGTAATAACAGAGGAACTCATATAAAATTGAAACAATCTCCTGAAAAGGGATTGTCACAAAGATAAGTAGGAGACAATAAGTAAAAATCGCAGAGGCTCAGTCTGAGAGGCCTAAAAGTAATTCTGTAGGTGAGGAAAAGGCAGAGAAGACAGAGAAGAGGAAATTACTGCAAAGAAAAAATATATAAAAATTTCCCAGAGACTGACAGCTCTGAGCCTCCGGATCGAAGGGCGCAGTCAGTGCTTAGTGCAAATGAATGAAAAGATCCACACCAGAGCCCTCTACTGCGGAACACGCAGCCCAGAGGACAGAGAAGATCCTGAAGGGCTGCGGGGGAAGTGCAGGTCAGGAGCAGGAAGCAGCTTTCAATGTCAAAACTGAACCGAAAAAGATGGAGCAATGCTTTGAACTTCGGGGAACTGATTTCTGACCTGGGATTCTGTGCCACATCAGCATAGCTTGAAGATGGAGTAAACATCCTCAGGCACGAAGTTCTCAGAAAAATGCTTTTTAATTTCCCTGGGTTCTTTATTAAATATTACAGGATGTGCTCCACCAAAACAAAGGGGTAAACCACAAAAGAGGGGAAGGGTCTGGAAAGCAGGGGCCCCACGCACGAGATGGTGAGGGAGCTCCCCACATCTACACGGGGCAGCATGAGAAGAAAGAGCACAGACACTGAGAGAGACTAGGAAAGCAAGATCCTGGTGGATTAGTCCCCCTGCAGAATGGGAGGATCCATTATTCACAACAGCGAAGAGACCCGAATAAACAAGGTAGCTAGCATCTTCAGGAGAAACAAAGAGTTGCATAAGAAATGAATTGATGCCATAGGAGGACACAGACTTTCCACTGTGAATCATATAAATATTGCCAAAATACATCCAAGTCCCGAATGCTCATCTGCACTGGGAGACAGAGGCTGGCTGGTCCAAGAAAGCCAAAGGATGCTTTTCTTTTGTGGACAGAGACCTTTAGATAACATCAAAAATTTTAAATCAGTTAATGTCAATATGTCTTTGGTCATGGTCTGCTGCTAAAACAAAATATCTGAGACTGAGTAATTTGTAAAGAAAAGAAACTTATCTCCAGTGGTTCTGGGTGGGGACATCCCAGGGGCGTGTACCAGCTCTGTTTGGTGGGGGCCTTCTTGCCACATGGTGACATGGAGCAGGGCATCAAATGGTGAGACCACAGATGTGGGTGGGCTCAGGTCTCTCTTCCCCTTGTAAAGTCACCAGTCCCCTCGTGAAGGTCCCACCATCCTGACCTCCCCTAGTTCTAATTCCCTCCCAGAACCCCTCCTCCAAAAACCATTACCGTGAATCTGGGAGTTAAGTTTATAACACAGAGAATCTATAGGGCACACTCACCCACGGCACAGTATATTCTTGTCATTTAAAATACGGAAGCCCAGGATGATAAGACGGCTGGCGATACTGGAGCTATTGCCTTCTGGAGGGGAGATGGGAATGAGAGGAGGGACCCTTGCTTTCAGAGTAAGTCTCCCATCACCCTTCAATGTTGTACATGATAGTCACATTTGACTCTGAGAAGAATTCAAAAGTCACAGTGGAAATCACCATGCACAGCCCAAAAGCCGGTTGTGCAAAAAATGAACACCAGACTACAAAGTTAAAATCAGTGTTGAAAACAGGGAAATTAACGACCCACAGAAGTTCCCCGAATCTGTTTTACTATCTCGTCGGTGAATAGGTTTCCTTGCACTGGTTGGTTCTGCGTTTTTACGTAAATCCAGAGATGTCCTAACACAAGCGTGGCGTCTTTATAGGAACCATCATGTAGGTCCACCCTGCATCTCAGATTCTCAAGGGGTAATTTTGGGCTTGAATTAAAGTAATGGGATTCTCCTCGAGTCTCAGTGTCCTCAGATCCCAGCATCCCTTTAAGAACCACCTCCATGAAACTGTTTCTGAGTTTGCTGCGAAAATCCACAGGGACGTGGCCATTAACTTGCTTAGTGTTCCCTTCAGAAGGATCTGCAAGATAAATCCCCGGCAGAGTTTCATCCCTCACAGGTTGGCCTCCTGCCGCAGAGGCACCCAGCACCCACGCTGCTGCCTGCAGTCCTGGGACTGCGGTCCGGGCCTCCCGGGTGGGTGATGGCTCAGGGCACCTTCAACCCAAGACACCCCCAAGCTTTTGTCAATGCTTGCTCAGAAGATGGGGAGAGACTGGGTTTCTTCCTTTTCTGAGGTGCTGGTTTTAAAGAGACACAGTCTTGAAGGGCGTGAATCGTATTTTCCACTGTTTCACAGACCTGGAAGCTTTACTTGAGTGTGCATCAGATGCTGGAGGAGTGAGACAGTAGTTACAGCAGTGCCACTGGACAGGCACGGCTGTAGATGAGGTTCTTCATGCATTTGACCGGCTCGGTGGAACATGTGACCGCTGGTCCTGGTGGAGGATCTGGAGTCAGCGTAAGGAGCAAGGTCCCTGGAAGCCCTGGGGCTTCCTGCTGGTGTTGCCCGGCCCTGGGTCAAACTTGGGGCTGTGGGTGGGCAAGAGCCTCTTAGGGTCTAGAAAGACTGGTTCCCCGGGAGCTGCCTTGTCCAGATGATGACCTCACTATGGTTGCCTTGAGGTCCCCCACACACAGCTGCCTTCTTCCCAAAACTGCAGCAGCTGAAGGAGCTGCGAGGACCGCCGCCTCGGTGCTCCGGCTCTGTAGACTTGACTCTGAGCTTTCTCGCTGGGACCTTCCTGTCTCCGCAATCCTATGCAGTCTTCCTGGCGAACTCCACCCTGCAGACACACTGGGCAAGCCTCGCGTCTCACAGTCACAGTCTGACCATCGTGGGCTGTCACCAGTCACCGCCCTCTCACTTATATGAACCTAAATGTCTGATGTTTGGGTCTGAAAGACCCGCCTGCCGGTGGCCACCAGAGCAACACGGAACGGGCTCCAAAAAGGTTTCCATTCCCAGGGACGGGTCTTCCAGAAAGGAAAATGTCCCAAACGTTTCCAGATATGTGTTGCTCGGTCCAGACAGCTTCACCTGAGCAACAGCTTCATCTTGGCCCTGAGAAAAATGAGTCAAATGGGGGAGCTTGCTCTCAGGGAGGGAGGAAGATGCTGGAAGGTTGAGAGAGGGAAGAGCAACTCCGGAGTGTGGACAGACCACCCATGAGCTGGGCAAGCTCCGTCTGCATTAATAGGGTGGAGAGCAGGATTTGCTGATGAATTGAGGGCTGCCCGAGAAAGGAAAGGGAGCTGTGCTGTCTCCCAGCAGCAGGAAGGTTGGAGTCCCGAGAGATCTTGAGGTGGGAGGAGCTCTGTGAGGGGAGCTGGAGCTGCAGAGGTGCTGGGAAGGCTGAGCCCAGGGCTTCAGGGAAACCAGGGAGCCTTGGTGGGCTGGAGAGAGAGGCAGGACTCCAGGCCATGAACAGAATCAAAGAGAAACAGATAGGTCTTTCAGTTATGGGGAGGCTGTGCACTGGGGGCTCCGTCTCCAGAACAGGGCAGGGGTGCATGCGCCAGCGCCTGCCCGAGCAGTGACATGCCTGAGGGATGGCCCTGCGGCCCCATACTGAGGGGGAAGGAGGCCACCAAACCAGCCTGCAGCAAGGGACAGAGGCCACGGAGCCTGTGACAGTCTTCCAGTGAATCTCCCTCTGAGCCTGGAAGTCCAAAATCAAGGTGTCAACAGGGTCCCGCTCCCTCCAGGGCCACAGTGAAGCAGGTGGACGCACAGATGGTTGCCTGCAGAAACGGGGCAGGGCAGAGCAGAGGCACACGCTTTGCTGTTGCCCCCACTGGGTCTTCACTGCATAACATTCTCCTGAAGGGTTTTAAAAGGCTTCAGGAACAGGGGCTGGAGCAGTGGCTCAGTGGTTACGATGCTTGCCTGGCACATGCAAGGACCCAGGTTCGAACCCCAGCACCATGTACAGCACTAAGTATCAGAGCAAAGAAAGCCACATGAAGAGAGAATTGATTCTCTCTTTCCCTCTCTTTCTTTAAAAAAGGCTTTAGGAAGAGCATTTCATCAACAACTCTTGACGGCGGGTGGGAGGGCCGGAGGCGGCAAGACAGCTTGTCCCGTGGAGAGGGATTTTCCCCAAAAACCAGAGGGGCTTGCAGGTGCAGCGTTGACGAGTGGGTTTTCAGGAACAGCCAGTGAGGCCCAGCAGGACTCACTGATCCATGTGGCCATCCTCCCTGGGTCCAGTGGGGTGGGGTAGGAGAAGAACAGTGATCAACAGACAGAGGATTTGCTCGGGCGTTCTCTGGAACATGGAGTGTGGATGACAGGGAAGATGCTCCCTAGGGAAACGAGCAGGCTGGCTCAGTACTTTTGATACAGGAAAGATTCAAAGTGAAAGTTTAGTGAACATATACAGCCGTGGAAATGTGAGAATACAAGTCTGGAAATGGTCTTTGGGGTCTAGATGTGAAGGCAGGGGATTTAAAAGCATTCAACCTAACGTTTTGAGCAGGTGATACGTTCATGTACTTTAATACCCACACGTGATAATTGTACCTGAAAGTCTTGCTCTCTCTGTCCATCTCTGGTATAGAGGAAGCTGACCTTGTGTGGCAGGCGTAGTGGCCTCCAAGGCTGTGTGACAAGTGAGCACACTCGCGCTCTCAGCTTCTGAGGGTCAGGATCTGAGTGCGGCTTCCTCGCACAGGGCTCCCAGGGCTGCCGTGGGGGCTGTTGGGGTCTTTCCAGCTTGCTGGGTGGTGGGCTGTGTATGCCTTTGCCACGCTGGAGACCATGGGTTGCTTCAAGGTCAGGAGGGAGTTCAACGTGGAGGAGGGCATCATTTAAAAGACTTTGGCTAGTTAGGTGGGGTCCCAACAGGACTGGCTCCCTGTTATGACCTGGTTTGGGATCCTAGTTAGATTTGCGGAAGTCCCTTCTTTTGCTGTGGCTCGGAAGCAGGTCAGGCTCTGCACAACACAGGGCGTGGATTATATCCTGGTGTGGCTCACTGGGGATGTGGTCACTGCCTCAGGGCAAGCTACGGCCATGGGCCAAGTCCAGCCTGCTACCTGGAAAATGCTTGAAAATAAAGCTTTCCGGGAATGCAGCCCTGCTAGTGGGTCTGCGCATTCCCGACCACAGCCTTAGTTCTAACACGCAGGGCTGGGTGGCTGGGACAGAGAACGTGTGGCCTGCAGGTCTGAAAAAGTCCCTCTCCAGGTCTTTGCAGCAGGAGCGTGGAGCCCTGAACATGCTTCTGGCCAGCGCTTTGCCTTTCCCTGGGTCCCCGCAGCAGCTCAGGGTCGTCACCCTTCTTCAGCTGGGTCATGGTGCCCACTCGCGTGGGCGAACCCCCTCGGCAGCTCACAGATGCTGGACACATGTGGTTTCCAGTCTTCTGCTCCACCTTGGAAGCAGGAAACTTCAAAATTCTGATCTAGTGAAGTCAAATACTTTCCTTTCTTTTTATGTTTGAAGTCAAGCTTCTTTGGTGCTAAAAGTGTTCTTTCCTAACTAAAAATATAATATAAAAGTATACAAAATGCAAAGCATTTGAAATAAAAAAGTTTCAGAAGTTTGATGCCTGCAAACCTCCAGGAAGAAAGTAGGAGAAACTCCCTTCCGGTGCCTTCTTGTCTGGGGCCTGAGTCAGCGAGCAAACCTTTCCTGAGCTCAGCAGGAGCTGGGCTACCATGTGAGGGGACTGCAGGATTGGGAGATTGAGTTTGGGTCCTCTTAGGATCTTGGTGTCTGCAGCAGAGCCCTGGGGCTAGGCTTGGACTCGGCAGTGCCCTTGCACAGCTTGGGGGAGGAGCTCATCCTGGGGAGCTACCAACTCCCTGGTACTTAGGAGCCTCAGGAAAGCTGATCAAGTGACCCTAGTGGCCCACTTTGGAGACTGACAGACAACAGGCCTTGCTGTGGATGAAGTCAGGAGCCAGAGGCTGCTTCCTAGCTGCAGGTGGGGAACTGGACCCTCAGGCTGTACAACATGGGCCCACAGGAACAGACCTGTGGTGTGCCCCCATTACTCATGGCCTGCCACCACCAAGTCAGACTGTGTGTGACTCCGAGGGCAAAGAGTAGCAAGTAGGCAAAAAAGAGATCAGGCGCTGGAGCCACCCTGTAGGGCCAGTGCTGCAGCTGGAGGCAGACGGAGGCTGGAGCCACCCAACAGCTAAGATCACTTAGGAATTCAATTAGAGCATGGGCTGGAATGGAAGAATTATTTCTGAATTTAAAAAATTTAAGTCTACATCTTCAAAGGGATGGCGTCCTCTACTTAGAGACAAATGAGTGGTCTGGAGGATTAAATGGAAGACAAATCTCAAGGCCCGGAGAAACACAGTTAGAGATGAAGTCATGGGGAAGCAAAAAGACAACTAGACGTTGAAGCGTAAGAGCTCATTGAAAAGCCACAGGGTGACGGGTGGGGGAGGCTTGGGGACACTCCAGTGACTCAGGAGGAGACACCTGCTGGGCCTTGGTTGGCCTTGCCTCTGTCCTCCAAGGCCCAGCAGGAACCATGACTCATCCAGAGGGAAAGGTCGGTCGTTATGCGGCTAAAAGAAGGTGGGACTGCTCCCAGGGTTTCCAGGGGAAGCTCAGAAGACGGAAGGTGGCAGAACAAGAGTTTGGATCATTGAAAGGAGGGGGCTGCCAAGACGCCTGCCGGGCCAGCAGTGCGTTTGGCTCAGTCTGGAAACACACTGGGAATGCATCAGGAGACACCTTCCTGCCTCGGCCATGGGGGCAAATGGGACTTAAGTCTCTTCGTGGGCAGGGATGCAGTTGGAAACCGTGACCAACTTGGAATATTAAAATAAAATTATTCTTATTCTCAATTTAAAATTTACCCCAGTGCCCTGTATTTCTTATTATTTCATTTTGCTACATTGAGAAGCTGTCTTCCATAACCCCATCTGGGAATTTTCAGCTTTGCCTTAGAAGTGGTGTGGTACCATTAAGCACCATGTGTAGAGTTAGGAAGAGTCAACGTCCCTGGCAGATTTCTGCTTGTATCTAAAGGACAGGAACACTGTCACATGGCTGGTCTTACCCCGTTGCAGGGGAAGCTGGTACATCATTCGTAGCATTTACCGCTTCTATGTGAGAGGCACTAGGAGAGGCTGAGCTGCAACCCCTGAGCTTCCCAGGGCCACTGCCCTTGGTGGACACATTGCACTACATAGCATCAGGAGGCATCTCTTTGAATTTGATGGGAAAGCTACCCGTGAGGGCTGTGCAATCAGTTCATTCCTTCTGCAAATCAAACTAGCCCATGGGGTAGCTTAAAACTAACCACAGATTACTGCTATGAACCTCTGGGTCCTCTGGGAGGGTCTGGTCCTCCTGGGCCTGTCACCTGGGATGTGTCGATTCCCCTCCATGTGGCCTCTTGTCTTCCAACAGGTTATCTTGGTGTGATTGCTGAGTGTCATGGGGCTGTGGGACCAGAGTGGCCGCATGCAAGGGTTCTGATGCCACATCTAGAAAGGCCAGAATGCTGTTTCTGCCATTGCTGCTGCTGCAGGCAGGTCACAGGAGCAGCCCAGAATAAGAAAGGGAGAAACCAGGCCACCTGCCCCACAGAGAACCGTGGTACCTTGAAGTTTGACAGGGAGGAGAATCATCTCTCTTTTGATCTTCATTCATCAAAGATGTACTGACCCCTCTTTTCCAGGTGTCAGGGAATCTGAATGATAAAAGCTGACCAGAAAGAGGACACTGTCTGCTTCAGGAGGAACAGAGAGATGGACTGGGTGGGGGCTCTTAGAACATTCCACTCCTCCTCTTCCAGGTAAATTGAGCCCCAGACTTAGTTCACAAAAATAAGCTTTTTAATTGAAATATAACATGTGTACAGAAAAGCACACACATCTTATGAGTGCCGGCTGCTACCCTTGCACTAGGAGGCCACAGCGGGGCCTCCCCCAGCACCCACTGAGCTTGCCTCTGTCCCTAAGCAGGGGTTTGGCCTGTTTCTGAAGATTTCATAAATGCAACCACACAGCGCATATTCTTTGCTTCTGATTCTTTCTTTTCACACTGCGTTCACGAGCTTCATCCTTGTAGTTGTGTAGTGCTGTGGTTCATTTGTGCAATTACCATATGCGTTGCAGTCTGCAGACTTCCCGGTCCACACACCCGTTCTTCCGTGGATGGACGCTTCGGTCAGTTCCGATGTGGAGCTTTTGTGAATTATGCTGCTCTGAGTCGTCTCAGGCGTATCGCTTAGAGCATTCTCGCACAGTCAGTTGAGGGTGTACCTCAGAGAAGAGATGCTGGGTCACAGTGTGTGCACATTCACCCCTGATAGATATCCTAAAGAAACGTCCCGGGAGGCCACGCCGTGCACCTCCCACAGCAGGTCACGGAGCTCCAGGGGCTTCCTGTCCTTGCCACCACTGCTCTTGCCTGACTTTAATCCTTGTCATCCTGGAGGGGTGTTGTGCTGAGGCCCTCTGTACCTTTCTGTCTCTGGGGTTGCTAAGGCAGCAGTGTAGGGTGCCCTGAAACCTCTGTTCTCTGGAGGATGGAGGCTTTGTAGGATTGTTGGGTTTTTTTTTTGTGTATGTGTGTGCAAGAATGGGACTGAAGGTTTCCAAGCTCTGTGTATGCTGGGCTGCAAACTGGAATTCCCTACAGAGTTCTGTGTGTGCGTGTCTGTGTGCACACATTCATGGAGTTCTGAGTGGCCAGCCAATCTGACATTGCAAAAATAGGCTTGATTTGGCCATGATGTATTATGCTGTTTATAGATAATTGAATTCAATTCGCTAGTATTTTGTTCAAGATTTTTCATCTGCATTCCTAGAAGAAACTGACTGGTGATTTCTTTCTTGAGAGGTTCTTCCAGGGACTTTGACTTTGAGATTCGATTTCTTCAATAGGTGTTTTAGTCAGCTTTTTCATTGCTGTGACCCAAGGACCCAACAAGAACAATTTTAGGAGCAGAAGTTTATTTGGGCCCATGGTTTCAGAGGTCTTAGTCCATAGAAGGCTGGTTCCATTCCTCAGGGCTCTAGGAAAGGCTGAACGTCATGGCAGAAGGTCTGGCTCCAGGGAGCACAGAGACTCCACCCAGATACAGATTATACACCTCAAGACACCCCCGATGACCCACCTCCTCCACCAGACCCTACCAGCACACAGTTACCAGTTAATCCCCATCAGGGGACTAACTCACTGATTGGGTTAAGGCTCTCATAACCCAATCATTTCACCTCAACCTTTGCATTATCACATACAAGACTTTGGGGGACACCTTTCATCCAAATCATAACGTTCTTCCACCAGTCTCCCAAAACTCTTGACAATCTGACAATGCAAAATAAATTTAGTCCATTTTAAAGAGTCCCTACAGTTTCAACAATTCCAAGATTGCCCAAAAGTCCAATCCAAAGTCTCCTCTAAGACTTTAGGCAAACTCCGTAAACGAGAACCCTTGCAGAAAACCAGATCAAGCTACGCGTGTCCAATATACAAAGGTACAGAGTGCCCACTTCCACGTAGAAAGCGAGGTGTGCAGAAACAAGGAATGGGACCAAAGCAGGTCTGAAATCCAGCGGGGCAAACAAGTCCTGTAGATCCATGTCCGGCCTCCGGGCCACACGGCATCATGGTGTTCTGTCCAAAGGGCTCGTGTGGCTCCGCCTCTGTGGTATTGCCCAGTGCAGTCCATGCGACCTCTCTGTTGGCTTTCTGGGTTCAATTTCTGTAGCTTTCATCAGCAAAGGTTCCATGGTACTGGCATTTCTTAAACTTGGGGTCCGACTTCCCCTTCATATTTCCACACATTAGTCTCTCAGGCGCTGCCCACAGGGACTCCGACCCTGGAGAGCTTTGCCTGCCTCCCAGGCCTGCCTTTGAAATCTCAATGGAAGCCTCCATGACCCCCTAACTCCTGCATCCTGCGATCCTGCAGAGCCAGCTTGATGCCAAGGTTTGATGCCATCTCCAGCAGTAGCCGAGCCTCCAGGGACCATGACTGCAGTGGCCTCTGAGTGTCTGGGTGATTGAGCATGTTGAAAAAAACTTCCTAGGCGCCCTTGTGCAAGCAGGGTTCCCCACTTCCTCTTTTCAAAGGAGTTTTTACTCCCTTGAGGCTGAGACTGGTGTGGTCTTGTCAATTTCTGGGATGCCCTCCAGTCGTCATTTTGCCTCCGGGCAAAGTCTCATTTTTGTTGCCGTAATATCCTTAACGTCAACTTCCTTAGCCCCGGCTTCACTCCAGTCTTTCAAGTCCAAGGTTTTCAAATCTTTGTGCTCTGCTTTCTGCTTCTGAATATCACAATACATTTGGCTAAAAGCCACCAATGATACCCATGCCACTGCTGAATGCTGTGACATCTAGAAATTCCTTCTGCTTGATTAAGAAGTCCACTGATTTTAAAATAAGGCTCACAGAGAGTCTCAGGTCATGGACAAAATGCAAACAACTTCTTAGCCAGAATGTAACATGAATAGCCTTTGGTCTGATTTCCAGTAGGGTCCTCCTCCTCTGAAACCTCCTGAGCCCTGTCTCTACTATGCATGGTCCAAGGGGCACTCTGGTCTTCTGAGCTCCCACCAGAATCACCCATTAGGCTCTGCTTACAGCATTCTAAAACTTTTCCTCCTTGCATCACTAAACTTTCCAAAATTCCTCCCACAACTAAGCTCCAAAAACTTCTAAACCACATGGTCAGGCTGCACAGCAACAACCCCACTTTTGACAACCAATTTCTGCTTCAATCAGCTGTTTCATTGCTGTGACCCAAGGACCCAGCAAGAACAATTTTAGGAGGTAAAGTTTATTTGGGGGGCTCATGTTTTCAGAGTTCTTGGTCCATGCAAGCCTGGCTCCATTCCTCAGACTTGAGGTAAGGCTTAACATTGGGTGGAAGGCCTGGTTCCATGAAGCAGAGAGTCTCCTCGCCAGATACAGAATATATGCCCAAAGAAACCCCCAATGACCCACCGCCTCCAGCCATACCCTACCAGCCTGCATTACCAGTTAATTCCTTATGGGTGAAGGCTCTCCTAACCCAATCATTTCACCTCAGCCCTCCTGGATTGTCTCACATGATCTTCTGGGGGAACCTCACATTCAGACAATAACAATAAGCATACGTTATTCATATTCTCTATTTCTTTCTGTTGATTTTGGTAAATTATGATTTTCTAAATTTCTTCTTAACCCGTAGGATATTTAGAAGAGAATGGATTAAATTTCCAAAGATTTGGGATTTCTAATGAGAGGGATGCCACTAAACTAAAAAGCTTTTGCTCAGCCAAGGAATTGGTCAAAATTGTCCAGAGACAACCTACAGAATGGGAGATAATCATGGCCTGTGATTCCTCCACCAGGGCACTAATATATAAAATTTATAAAGAATTCAAGACACTTAATACCAAAACCACAAACAATCCAATCAATACAAGGGCCAGAGAGCTAAATAGAAACTTCTCAACAAAGGAAATTGAGCAAGCCAATGAATACATGAGAAAGTGTTCTAAATCAGAGAAATACAAATCAAAACTTCATTAGGATTTCACCTCACTCCAGTCAGATTGGCAAAGATGAAGAATATAAACAATAACAGATGCTGGAGGGGTTGCAGGGAGATAGGAACACTAGTACATTGTTGATGGAACTGCAGACTGGTACAGCCACTCTGAAAAGTAGTGTGGGGAATCCTCAAAAAATTAGAGATGGATCCACCATATGATCCAGCTATCCCTCTTCTGGGTATTTTCCCAGAGGAGTTAGAACCAGCACATTACAGTGACACAGCAATATCGATGTTCATAGCAGCACAATTTACTATTGCTAGGCTATGGAAACAACCCCGGTGTCCCTCACAGGAAGAATGGATCCAAAAACTGTGGTACATTTATACCATGGAATATTACACAGCAATTAGAAACAATGACCTTGCAGGCTTTGAGGGTAAATGGATGGTTATGGAAGAGATCATGATGAGTAAAATCAGCTTAACCCAGAGATCTAAGGGTCGATTGTCTC
>PVKS010011044.1:0-16058 GCA_004027875.1 Aplodontia rufa
ATCATCATCTAAGGTTCCTTATTTTAAAAAAAAGTTCCTACGTGGTCAAACCCTTATCTGTGCTGCCTTTACCTAAACACTAACCAGGTTTCATGAGGTTGAATTATTATTGTGCAACCAGATCAGTCTTGCTCTGATTACCTTGGCAGAAACTCAGACAACTACACAGAGAAAAAATGTGCCCTGGAAGAGTACCACAGTGCACCTGCTATTAAACTGTAGCTCTGGTTCATTTTTTTGAATTTTATTATCTACCTGTGGACTGGACTGGATCCTGAATTCTTCAGGATTCCTCCAATCTAATTTTCTCCCATGTTTCCAACTTGGAATCACTAACAAGAACCGTGCTGTTCCTGAAACCTCACAAGCTACAGATGGATAGCTGGATGTAGTCTCAGGGGACAAATCCCACACCTCCGTGTGGGCCACTGGGGTGCTCGGCAAGATGCCCAATGCCAGCACCAAGACCACACTGCAAGCCAGGAAACATGCTTTGAGTTCAAATCTAGAAATCTCCTTGGTTCACTTCCTTCTGGACTCAGACTGAATTTATAGCTTGCTCTAGCAGTTGATCTTTGCTCTTCTTTTGTTCCATAAAAATATTAGTTGGCTTGCTTGGGGGGCTGTGACCAGGAAGCATCTGGTCTCTGGGTGCCACCCTCTAATAGCCACAACTGGAATCTCTCCAGCACACTAGGTTCCCTCGGGTCTTTAACATTCATGCAGGCACCCACAGGATGCCAGACGGTTTCACAGTATATCTACAGCAAGAAAAAGGAGAGGAGCAAAAGGGCGTTCTCAAGCAGCCCAGCACGTGCCATCTGAGTCCACATTGAGACAGTCGGCCTGTGATGATGGCACTTAACATCACAAATGTGAGGCCAAATGCAGGGAACTAGCATTTCAAGAATTTTAACCTGGAGGAGCTGGAGCTGTGGCTCAGTGGTTACAGTGCTTGCCTAGCATGCATGAAGGTGGGTTCGAACCTCAGCACCATGTACACAACGAAGTGTTGGAAAAATGAAAGTCACATGAAAAGCTAAATAAAACTGCTTCTCTCTTCCTGTCTCTCTTACTGTCCCCTCTTTCTAGAAAGAAAGAAAGAAAGAAAGAAAGAAAGAATGAATTTTAACTGGGAAGCCATTAGATGAGAGTGACTCTGGCACTTTAAACTCCTACACAAACACACCAAAGCCCCTTGTAACCAGTAAACAGAGACCAGAAACAGCTCCAATCAGAAACCACCAAGCTGCAGCCAAGTAAAGTCACTCTGTGCTGCTTTGTGAATTCTTCACAGACATTCCCCCCCTTGCCTATTCCGGCATATTCAAACAAACTTTTTAAAATTTAAATGTGCATAAGTTTTTCTTTTATCAAGGAGAAGCACTAGTGACCTTAAATTGCCCACAGGATAGATACAATCAAAAAAAGAGATAACAAGCACTGGAGAGAATGTGAAGAAACTGAAAGCTTATGCATTGCTGTTGGGAATAGAAAACTGTTTAGCAGTTCCTCAAACAGTTAAAGAACTATTCATACTCATTCCAGGGTATACACCCAAAAGGACTGAAAACAGGTATTCAAGTAATACATATCCACACAGGTCATGGCAGCGACACTTATAACATACAGAAGGTGGAAATAAGCCAGGCGCAGAAGCACACACCTGTTACCCCAGATCCTCAAGAGGCTGAGGCAGGTGGGTCACAAGTTTGAGGCCAGCCTCAGCAACTCAGCAAGACCTTGCCTCCAAGTAAAACTTTTTAAAACATGCTGGGGATGATGTCCCTCATTGGATGAATGGATCCAAAAACTGTGGTACACATATACCATGGAATTTTACACAGCAATTAGAAACAATGATATTGCCGCCTTTGAAGGTAAATGGATGGCTATTAATGAAATTATGCTGAGTGAAATCAGCATAACCCAGAGAACCAAGGGTCGAATGTCTTCACTCTTCTGTGGAGGCTGGAACTAGACCCTGGCCATTGAGAAAGGAGGTCTATTATCACGTGTTAAATCCGGGTAAGTTGTAATGTTATACAACCTAATACATTTTTAGAAATGTTCTGGGAAGGGGAGGGGAGGGATAAGGGTGGGTAATTGTGGGGGGCACTCTTGGGGGTAAATCTAATCTTCAGAATCTATATTCATATGACATTATTTTGTTAAAAAACTTATATGATTGTTCAACAAATAAATTTCTCAATAAAAAAAGAAAAAAGGAAAAAAAAAACATGCTGGGGATATACCTCAGCAGTAGAGCACCCCTAGGTACAATTTCTAGTGGGAGGGCATGGAAACAATCCACACATCCATTAATGGATGAATGAATAAATAAGATGTCATATATAATGCAATGGAATGTTATTCAGCCATAAAAAAGGAATAAAGTAATGATATTCCCTATAGGACAGATGAAGGTCAAACATGTGTTGTGTGAAAGAGGCCAAACACAGAGGGTCACACTGCATGATTCTGTTTACATGAAACAGCAAAGAAAGGTAAATCCACAGAGATAAAATACACACACCAACAAGTTGGGGAGAAGGCAATGCAAAATGATCTCTCAGTGTGTCTGAGGTGGTTTTGAGAGGAGATGAAAATGTTTAAGAGTTAACAGAATTGGCTGCACAATATTGTGAGTGCAACAAACACCATGAAACTGTTAAATTAAAGTTTTAAGTTACATGTATTTCACTTCCATTTAAAAAAAAAGATGGGGGCTACTTGCCTGCTGGACATCATGTGCCAATCCAGGACCACACCCATTAAACACAGCGTGATGGCACCTGCCCAGGCTCTCAGTGCAGAACCTCAGTGCCACCCATGCCAGCTGAGTCAGAACCCATACTGGGCAGTCTCCAGTGTGGTCACCATGTAGGACACACTGCTATGGGGCACTTGACAAATGCACTGTGGCACTGCAAGTCCCCAAGAGCACAAGTGTGCAAGGAGTGTATGCCAGAGAGGGCAAGGGAAAGTAGCCAAGTGTAGGCGGGAAGCATGCGCAGCCACTGCCAGGCCAGCAACCCCAACCAATGCCTGTTAATCTAGAGGCACAGGTGGGGCTGCCAACAGGTGAGAGGTGTTCTGCCCCTGGAGGGTGACACAGTTCCCCCACCAGACTCACCAGGTGGTACTGAGGAAGAAGGAGCAGATCCCTCTCCAGCTTCTCCTGTGTGCAGACCCCACCTAGAGTCCCAGGGAGATGACCCCTAAGTGCTGCTTAGGGAGTGTCCTTGGAGAGAATGTGTGCAGAGGGGAGAGGGTGACAAGGACAGACCCTGAATCCCTGCCACAATGCCCCAGGCCTAAGTCTTTTTCTTTAATTAGAAAAAAAAAAAAAAAGAGGCCCCAATAATGATCACTCTTTGGGGGATTGTTGAGGCTGACTTGAGATAAGGGCTCAATAATCTCACAAATGTCTCACACTGCACAAAAGACAACTGCTGTGTCATCCTGACACCTGAGCTATCAAGGATGCGTGGCCAACGGAGCCAATGGCAGCAGGGCTAGGTGGCCCAGGCCCTCTCATCCTTGGACAGTGGACCTCACCCCAACCAAGCAGCACACCTGGGTTAGACCAGCAAGCCTCAATGATGAGGAGCCCTAGGATGAGGGCAGCGGAGAACTTCCTGCCTCTCCACCTGGACCACAAGAATGTCTCCTCCCTCCAATCCGCTGGATGAAGGCCATGTGCCTCCCAGAGTTCAGTCATAGGAGGCCAAGGCAGGGAGGGGATGCAAACAGCATTTAAGAGAAAATAAGGTAACAAGGACCTTCCTAGCTCTCCTGCAGCCAAACAGCTGCAGCAGAAAGGAAGGCTCACACGTCCACAGGCCAGTGGCCACCTCTACCACACCCACCAGCCACAACCTGACTGCAATGGTCTCTGCCCTAATTCAAATTTCAAACTTCACCACAGTGCTCTTCTGGCCACAACCTGGACCCTAGACCTTTGGCTCCACAGCTGCCTCGGCTGGGACTCAAGGAGCTCAGAGCCAAGGCTTTGTGGGGAAGTGTGGTTCACAAAATTGACCTTGACCTTAACCCTAGTCCAGAGTTCAGCCCAGACCTCTCAAGCTGCCTCACACGAGAACAGGAAATTCTAACCCTAGCAACAGCCCAGTGCTTTGTTGCCTGCCATCACTTCCATTTTCAAAGACACAAAAAAATGGGGTTGCCCCAAGTGTCAGGAAGGGAGCCTGAAGCCCACATTCCAGAAAGAGCCACAGAAAGAAAAGCCCACTCCACACAGGCAGCTGGAGGGCATGGCTAGAATCCTTTCCTGAGGAGGCCCGCCTGGCTTACCCCGCAGAGAATGGGCCAAGATGCCAGAGCATGGGCTGGCCCTCCCCTTGCTTGTCCTGGGCCAGGCTCTGCCTGCAGATCCTGGTCTTCCTCCTAGGACCATGAGTCAGTCACAAGCCAGGCGTCCCCTGACACACAGGCCAACAGAAGCACAAAACCCTGGCCTGGAGGAGGGCCACTACCCCATGCAGGCTGTGAGATCTCCTCATATTGAGGACATGCTGTAGTCACCTAAATACATTTATGCTGCAGGCTGGAGTAAGACCCTCAGCCCTGTGGCCCCAACTGGCCCTTCCTAGGACCTAAGAGAAAACACAGACCCTGACCCTAAGGTCAACCTTAAGCCCAGTGCCAGGCTGACCCACATCCCAAACCTAACCGCTCTCAGTTTGACTGAAACCTTGTCCATCAACACAGGCCATTCCTATGGCATGCTCCATGCCTTCAGGGGCCAGCCCACCACCACTGCCCCTGACTGTCCAACAATTTACATTCAGCAGGGACCCGTTGCGTGGGCAGAACTCACCGACGTCTGAGTCTTTGTGGGTCTTGATGACCTCCGCAAGCTCAAAGTTCCCTGCGATGATGGCCACCTGAGAGAAAGAGCAGGTCACAACACAGGCCCAGGGGACGAGTCCTAGGGGCACCAGATTCCAGCTGCCCCCAGATGCTGCTCAGGCTCCTAGGCAGGGTCTTCCTCCCCATGCCACACTTCTTCTCAAGTTACAACACGCCCATCTAACTGGGAGGCAGCTAATTACAAACAGCATAGGCACACCTTATAACCAGTGACCCACCACCATAGTCCGCAGGGGACCCAGGTGCTTCCAGGCCAGGGGACTGTCAGAGCTAAATCCCAACAGTCCCAGGCACATTGGAACACACTCCCAGAACTTCTAATCTGCCCTTCCATACAACCATCATTCCTGGGTCAGCCATAGCCACACAGCTGCCAACCTGCCCCTCTCATCTTCCCTTCCTGTGCCCTGTACCCAGTCATCTGACCTGATGTGTCTATTTCCAGATGTGCCCGAAGCCCTGCACCACTGCCTCCACCCTCCTTGACCACATGACCACAGGTCTCAGAAGTCTGTGTTCCTACTGAGAACAGACTCTAGCTCCTTCCATGGCAAACCAGGCCCCATCCAGTGCCAACCAACCTGGGCAAACGGGGAGCTCAGAGACATCATCTGGTGAAGTCAGAAACCAGGGTGGTGCTGCACCCCTGCCTTCCTTTGGGTGTCAGGCCCACATCTGTTCTCCTATCTTCTTTCCTGCCCCTCCTGCAGCCCAGAGCCCTCCAACCTTCCTCTCTGCCTAGACATCCAACCTCCCCTTGCCCTTGCTGAGCACCACCACTGGCCACCCCTGCTCTACCTCCTTCCCTTTCACCTTCCAGAGAACCAAGGTCACAAAAGCCAAAGCACACAGAGACAGATGGGTAGCCCCCAGGGCAGCCTTGCTGTCCTGGGAACCACAATATACCTGGAAAGCCGTCTGACTGTTGTAATTGCGAACATCCTTGTTGGCTCCTCGGAAGAGCAAGACACGGGCACAACTCTCCTGTCAGGGAGCAGGAGGGTCACACTAGGTGGCTGGAGAGTTGGGGCAAGTGCGGCAGTAGGCACACACACAGGCATACACACAGGTACGCAGGACAGGACACTCACGCCCCTGTGTTACATGTTCCCTGAATACCTGGGCCAGGCAGGTATGCGTGGGCAGGCCCCAGCATCCCAGAGAGTCCATATCACACCCAGATGGCCTCGTGGGCCTCTATGTACACATACACGACCCGTATGTGTTCAGGGGACAGATGGTACATGTACAATTCACTGCCAGACACAGCACGCAGGGGGAGTGGCATGCAGAGCAACCTGTGTGGCAACACACACATGTGTGCATGCACACGCAGTTATGGTTTGCTGCCCCTGTAACAAGCGTGCACCCACACAGGTACAGCATGCACCTGGTTGTAGAGGGCACAGATGTGCAGAGCTGTGTTTCCTGAGGCATTCTGCGCACCCATGTTGGCTCCATAGAACAGGAGGTGCTCAAGGTGTTGCACGTGCCCAAAGCGGCAGGCCTGAGGGAGAAGGAAATGCTGTAGTGGCTGGGACCGAGGCTGGGCCCCCACCCACGTACCAGTCCAGCCCCATACTCCCTACCCACCTGGTGGATCTCCTGCCAGCCATTCTCGTCGGTGGTCCCCAGCTGTGCATGGTCATGGAGAAGCAGCTCACAGCAGAGGGCATCCCCACCACTCAGGGCACTGTGGTACAGGGCTGTCAGGCCGCGGCTATCCTTGTAGTCAGGTGAAGCCCCCAGGTCCAGCAGTGTCTGAGGGCATGACAGTTTCAACATCCATGCCAAGCCCAGCTCCCCCCACCACCCTGTCTAATCAGACCACTTCCCCCTCCAGCCAGGGACCCCACTGACCGTCAATGCCCCTGCATTTCGCTGCCGGGTGGCACAGTGCACAGCAGTTAGCCCATCTCGAGTGCGGAAGTCCAGGTGAGCACCACCATTTCTCAGCACCTTCAGCAGGTCTGTGGCATTGTCTAGCTGGGCTGCAAGGCTCAAAGGGCACTCTGGGTTCAAGGGAAAGACTAAAGTTATAGTCCCAGCCACTCAAAGCACAATCCCTCCCTCCTCTCCTTCTCACCTCCTGAATCAGGGTCATGGAAATTGGGGTCCAGCCCCTTGTCCAGCAGGCGGGCCACCTTGTCTGTGCTGTGCAACTGGACATAGTCCATGAATTTCTTCAGATTTGCCTGGAATGCCAACAGTCTCAGACATGGCTGTGGCCATGTGACCAGCCCCCTCCGCCCCTTCCTCCAGCAAGCTCAGGCTACCCACTGCACCATCCCCAGCAGTCTGACCTGTCACTCAGCTCGTGTCTCAGTTCTGATTCCAGCTTGGCTCTTCCCTGAGTCCTGATAGCCAAACCCACCACAGCTTTCAGCCTGAGCTCAGCTGGCCTCATCACAGCCAAACCACCCTCATCATGCCCAAGGGAATCCACAACCTTAACCTCAGTCAGTGTCCTGCCTCTGCCACCTGGCTCATGTACTCCAAACTGCCCAGACTAGAAGAGTCCTCAGTCCACTTGGGAAGGAGCCAGCCCTATGGCAATCCCAAACCCTCATCATTCCCAAGGTTCCTTCTCTGGTCCTTCTTGTGTACTAGACTCCCCTAGAACATGACCTTGTCTTCTGTGCATTTGCCCAGTCATGAATCAGTTAAGCCTCACTAGCCCCACATGGCATGGACGCTGCACATGCAAGGGCAGGTACCCCACCCCAGGGCCTCTGTAGACACTCAGCACACACCAGAGGCAGGAGGGAGCACCTAGGGACCACTGTCATGGGTTGGAATAATGAAACTGGAGCAAGGATATTCACAAACACGCAAAGGGCCTATGCAAAGCCTCAGGGGAAAGACTTCAGTCAGCCCCAGGGCAGGTGGCAAGAGAGCAGAGCCAGCTGGAACCCAGGAGGCAGGACACAGGACTGTGGTGAGGAGTTCAAGCACATTCCCCAACACAAGCAAGACTCACAGAGAGATAAGACACTAGTATCTTATTGGTCAGTGGGGAGCAATATGGAGGAAGGTAACTATGGGGCAGTGGCCCCAAGGTGGCAGGGTCACCCAAGAACCAGTGGAGAGAGACAGAGACCTTTTTGACATGATGTCTGCCCAGCCACAGAGCCAAGATCTCTGACTACCACCTGCCCCGGGCAGTAGAAATACCTGGTTCAGAAGCCTGAAGATCTGGGATTACAAAGAGAGTCCTAGAGCACAGGGACCCTCTCCTAGGCTCCAGAGCCCATCAATGAAGTGTCCAGCAAGCAAATACATGCTAGCTACAGAGGGGTGGGAGCTAAAGGAGTCTCCCCATGAGGAGGGGCTAAGGCACCCATCTTTCCCAGAGGAGGTAGTGTAGTGCCCCCCAAATTGCATGAGATCAGGACACCCTGGAAGTGGTGTCCAGTAGTAAAGGCACCTCACATGTGGACCAGGGCACGGGGCAGAGTCAGACAGATCTGGGCCTAACTTTTCTGGCTATACAGTCAGAAGCAGGTGACTTGACCCCCACCCAGTTTCCTCATCTGCAAAATGGAGCAATGAGAGTCACTCTAGGGAAAATATTCATGAGATGCCTAATTACAACAGTGCCCAGCACCAAGTGGCAATAAGCCCTGGGGCGTCTTGTCCCCAACAACCCAATATCAGATGCTTATATGCTTCTTCAGCCTCTCGTAGGACACTCTGCTCCCTAGGCTAGGGAACAATAAGAGTCTGATCTGACTGGAGCCCATCACAGAAGTAGCCATCTCTAGACATGGGCCCGGAACTTGTGCCCAGCCTTCCAGCAGACCCTGAAACCCACTTCTGGACCCGTGACAACAGAACGAGCTGAAGCTGGGGAGGTATCATGGTCAGCCCTAAGCTGGAGTTGGACGCAGTGGCCATGGAGATCCCCTTCCCACAATGTCTCTTTACCTTTGTGTGCAGCTTTGCAAACTGCTTGTCATCAATGAGGTTCTGGGCATAAACCCGCCTCTTGTATCGAAACTGCTCAGATAAAGAAAAGGTAGAGAGAAGGTACCCACCCCAGTGAAGTGAGCAAGTGGTGACCACCACCATCTGCTCACACTCACACACACACACACACACACACACACACACACACTGCATGCCACCACAGAGCCCTCCTGCACACACTCCAGGGCAGTGCCACTTGAGAGCCACAGAAGGCCCAGACACATACCACCATGGTGGACACACAGCTGCCACCTACCTGCCACACTGAGCATGGTAGGTGGAACAGAGGAAGGCCAGTACCTGGCATCCCTACATGCAGGTTCCCACCCTATCCCATTCTCATCCCCAGGGTTCCCTGGAAAACCCCACTCATTACCTTCCTAGACACCCTCTTTCCAGAGAACTGACCCCACTTCCCTGTGCCACCATGGATGTCAGGTCACTTTGACCTCAGTTACCCTCTTATTTCAGTGCACATTGATTGAGATTCTCACTCTCCTCCTTCCCCAAACTATAAGACTTCACTGTCATGACTCAGTCTGTGTCCCCCGCCCCCTTCCTGGAGGGGCACCTCGCAATAGGGGGCAGGGGACAAAAGTGCACATAGATAAAGTTGCTCACACTGCCCACCCTTCTGGACACTCACTCCTCACGCTCACTGCAGAAGCTCGCTGCACAAACTGTTCAAACTGCTCACAGAACACAGGCTGACTGCATGTGCGGCACCCTGCTCAGGGATTGCTGCAAACACCACATACCCTGTTCACACTGCTTTCCCTGCCCAAACTGCAACACTGCTTACCCCACACGCTGTTCACACTGCCCACTCCACACACCGCTCACAGCACACAGCTCCCACTCCAACTCCTTCCGTGCGCGTTTCTCTGCCTGCCATGGCGCTCGGGGGGGGGTCGGGGGTCGCACCTTAAGCGCCTCACCCACCCCCCAACCCCACCCCCGCCCTGGGCCCGCTGAACACCTCCAGGTAGGGCAGGGGCGTGTCCAGGTTGGGCGGGTACTCTTGCAGGAGCCGCTCCTCGTCCAAGAACTTGCCGGCTCGGCCCCTGGAGGGCGGCTGGAAGAGCCCGTAGTTGAGCGCGTCCTGCAGGCTGTGGTTTAGGGCGCAGAGCACGCGCTGCTTGGCGGCCCACACGGGCGCGGTCGGGTCCAGGCGCAGACACTTCTGCAGCAGAGCGGGCTCGTGAGCAAGGACCCGCCCGCCCGGCCCCACGCAGGGCGCTGCACCCGAGGCCCCGCGGGAGAGAGCGCGGGGCTCGGAGCGGAGTGGGGACCCGCGCCTCCGCGCACTGCGGCCGAGGCCCCGCCCCAGGGCTGGGCTTCCCCGGGCCCCGCCCCCGCCCTGAGATGGGGAGGGTCCCGCAGAGGCGGCGGGGGAGGGGTGAGTAGCCGCGGCCAGGGGTCTCCGGCGCAGGACGCGCCGGGCGGGGACGTTGCAGCGGGTCCCAGGGACACGGCGGGGTCTCGGGGGCTCACCGTCTGCTGCAGGTCCGGGATGCCGACGCGCACGACCACAGCGCTGGCCCCGGGGCCGTCCATCCCCGCGCCGGCGCCGGGGCTGCCCGCGGCCGGGAGCCGGGCGCACGGGGACTCCGCTCGGCGCCCCGGCCCCCCCTGGCCCCCCGCCGGAGCCCCGCCGGCCGCGCTGCGCGGGAGGGGGCCGGGGGGGGCCGGGGCCGGGGCCGGCTCCGGGGACAGCGGCTCCGGGGGCTCCGCGGCAGCGGCGGCGGCGGCGGCGCGGCTCAGCTGCATCGGCCCCGGCTCCGCTCCGCGCCTGCCTTCCCCGGGGGCGGGGGCGGCGGGGGGAGGGGGCCTGAGCCCGGAGCGAGGTGGGGGTGGCGAGGGGGCCGCGCCGGCGGCGGGGGCGGGAGGCCCGGGACCAGGCACCGGGGTCCGCGCGAGGTCCCGCGCGCGGGGGCGATCGGCTCGCGGGGCTGGGGTCCCGGCGCGGGGCGGGGGCCAGGGGCCGCGCCGGGGTGGGGGCGCCCTAGGCCTCGCGGGGGAGTGGCTGAGCGGCGCGGGCCACGCCGCGCTTCCGCTGCGGGCGAGCGTCGTGGACCACCGGGCGCGGGTCAGCGGCGGGTCCTGGAGCCAGGTGGGGGTAGCGTCGGGGCAGATGGACCACCGGCCAGGCAGGGGGAAAAACAGGCAGGAGAATTAATTCCCCGCGGAGGCGGCCTCTCCCCTCTCTGCAGACCCCCACTCCAGGCCGCGAGGGGACGGCGGGGTCCGCGCCGCCCCAGCCCAGGGGTTGGCGGGCGACGCGCCCGGCGCGGGGCAGGGTCGGGCCCGCCCCGCGGCGGGAGCGCCCACCCCGCATCAGCCTCGGACCGCACCCAGCGGGATTCCCGGCGCCCCGCGGCAGAGTTTGGGGAGTTCACTCCGGACCCCCGGCCCCGCTCCGCGGCCCTCGGCCGGTCGGCCCCCTCCGCCGCAGGGCGCCCCCTCCCCGTCACCCTAGCGACGGCAGGATGGGGGCGCGACCTGTGAGAAGGGCTTAGGGGAGGGGGCGCCACTAGTCTCCACCTGCGACGGGGAAGTGAATTTTAGTTTTGCGCGTTGTCGTGGCAACGCGGGAGGGGGGCCGAGTGGGCGGAGGAGGGGAACGCGGCGAGGAAACTAGCTCAGGCGCCGCCCGCGTGGCGCGTGCCAACCCGGCCCGCACAGCCGCGGAAGTGCCCATGGCCCCCAGCGCTCCTGCAGCCCCAAGGTCGGAGCAGCCCTGGGTCCCAGGGTCCTCGCTCCCGGCGTGCCCGCACTGAACCCCCCCAAAACAGTCGCACGGTCCACAGCGATCCACTTACCCCCTGACAGCACACGCTGGCTCACCTTCAGGGAATGGCCTGGCTGGGAAGCCCTCTGTCTCAGGTGGAAAACAGCTCCTAAGCACCAACCTTCCAAAGCCTCTCAATCAGCAGCCCTGAATACCCCACAAAACAGGGTACTCCTGAGCTCCTAGGAATAAACTTGGGCTGCCCCGGCCCACCATACACAGAAAACCTCCATATCCCTCCCCATGTCAACCTGGGTCATCTGAGAAATATCCTGACACCACAAACAGTGCTTGACATCCCCACCCCCCAACAAGAGAGGCCCCCTCTCCCAACCGATCCACCTGACTTCTACAAAAGCTTTCTGGCCAACCCTCTCCAAAGCAAGGCCCTCTTCCCAGGGACCACCTAGCTCACTGCTCTCCCTCCACTACCCTTTGAGGGACAATCTCTACCTCCCCAGGGCGCCACTGACCTGGCTGAGCTGAGGTTCCAGCGCTTCTGTGGGGTCCGGTCTGCCTACTCTCAAACCTGGGTGGAAGTGAAGCCCCAGGAGGCCCCTCCCAAGGCCTTTGGCTTGGCCTGAGTGGTGCAATTGAGGGTCCCCTGGTGTGGGGGCAGGATGGGAGGAGGGGGCTGGGAGCAGGGAGCAGGAAAGAGTCTCCCTTATCTGCAGGAAGCACCTTGG
The DNA here is from genome assembly GCA_004027875.1 of Aplodontia rufa. Classification (NCBI taxonomy): domain Eukaryota; kingdom Metazoa; phylum Chordata; class Mammalia; order Rodentia; family Aplodontiidae; genus Aplodontia; species Aplodontia rufa. Next base: position 12,343 of record PVKS010011044.1, read on the forward strand.
GAAGCGGGAGGGTTGGGTTTCCTGCTGACTAGCACAGGAGAGGAAACTAGAGCAGTCCACCCCTGGCGTCTCCACCGTCTTCCTGCCCTGGCCCTTTTTCCCTCCACCTTGGCCTAGGCCCCCACCTCACTGCCCCTCCACATATACACGTCTATATCTACCAGCCCTTGATCCAGCCTTTCATCACCCTGGATGAGCTGCTGTCCCTGGGCAGGCTGCAGCCAGCTGTGGTGGATGGACTGGAAGGGGAGGAAACCCTCTCTCCAAACCAGAGATGCAGACCAGACTAGAACCTCCTGGCTGTTTCTTGGGCTCCCTGCAAATCTGTCCTTGGTCCACATGGACCAAGAGACCCCTGGCCAGACCCTTTGGACTGTCTGTTCAGCCTGCCCTGCCAGCCCCCTGGTACTGTTGTAGCTGCTGCTTCCTAAGCCTTTGGGGAGGGCATGTCACAACTTCAACACCTGGCAACCAACAGACTGATGATGGTCTCCAGCCTCAGCTGGCCTTTACACTGCCCAGGGTAACAGCCAACATGTGTTCTTCACAGTGCCTGGCATACAATGAATGAATCGCAGTCCTTGGTGGTTCTCTAGCTCCACTGCCACCTGGCAAACAGCAGAACAAAGAATGCCCAGGACATACACAGGATGTCCTCTTGGGGTTCTGGATGAGCAAGCTGACCCTTGCCTTTACCCCTTTTTTTTTGTTAAGAGTAACGCCAAGCTTCTCCCCATAAGCCTCCTGAACAAGCCCCACCTCCCAGACAGGGCCACCCTTGGCCTGCACCCACTCCACAGATACCAGGCTCATCTTCCATCAGGACCAAAGTTCTGGAAAGACCATCATTTTTGCCATTCCTACCTCATTCCCACTGCCCCCCAAACTGTCAGATACAGCAGGCTTCACTGGGGTATGGAGGAACTCAGGGGCAAAGCCCCCAGAATAGAGCCTGGCATGAGGCACAGGCCCCAGCCCTCTACCCTGCAACTGCCCCCTGGCCCAAAGGCTACTGCCAAGGTGTCACTGCCAATGACCTGTCATCTGTGCTTCAGCAATCACTCCAGGCATTCAGGGCCTCGGACAAGGGATTCGCTTGATGTTCTGGGCCGGCCACAGCTTAAACACCTCCGGTCCAGGCTGCACACCTGCAACCCCACCATCAGGCCATCCTGTTGGCCTCACTTCACCTTCGCAGGCTCCTCTCTACTAGGTGGTTTGCCTCACAGCAGCCCAGCTGGGACATATCCCTTTCCGCCATCCGTCACTCCCATGGGTCCACTTTCTTACCCAAATCCTAACCCTACCCTCCATCTGACTAATTGCCCCAGAAGGACTCCCTTGCTGCTGGCAACCCAGGAATGATTCTGTCCTGTCTCTTGACTCCTCCCTGGGAAGCTGCATGTTCTGTGGTTTCCATGACAACTGGGCCTTCACTGAAGCCCTACCCTAGCTGCTTATGTGGACCCACCTCACCTATGCTCCTTCACCTCTTATTCTGATCTGCTTTCTCCTGAAGCCACTCTTGACTTCTAACATACTCTGATTCACTATGTGTTGCTTAGCATTGTTTTCCCCTACTAGAAGGTGGGCTCCCTGCGGAGACAGATCCTATCTAGTTCATCTGTGTTTCCAAGTGCCCAGACACATTATGCACCCAACTTTCTCCCTTCAGATCAGATTCTCCCAGGCCTCAGAGTAGTCTATGTAAGGCAGGAACCCTGGAATGCTCAATTGACTATAAAACCACCTGGACCTTTTGTATTCTTAAGTAGGGGTTTGGGTTTGATTTTGGTGGTAGTAGAGATCAAACCCATGCTAGGCAAGTGCTCTACTATTGAGCTATAACCCCAGCCCCTTTCTTTAATTTTGAGATAGTGTCTTGCTAAATTACCCAGGAATCCTCCTGCCTCAGCATCTGGAATAGCTGGGATTGTAGGTCTGCCTGACCACACCAGGCGTGAGTGGTAAGTGGGTTTTTTATTGCCTGTAGTTATGTAATATCCAAATATATATTCAGAGTCTATTTCATCTTGAATCTTTTCCTACGAATATATATTTGGGGTTTTTTTTAGATTCAGTTTTCCTTTTTTTTTTTTTAATTGTGATACTGGGAATTTAACCCAGGGACACTCTACCACTAAGCTACATCCACCAGCCCTTCTTTTTTTTTTTTTAATTAAATATGGACTTACAATTAGGAGGGAAGTCATTATCAAACAATCAAGAACAAATGTATAATGACAGACTAAGCCAAGGCCAATGCCATTCCATGGTTTCCCTCCTTGAGTTCCTCATGGTTCCATGTTTCCCCCTATGAAACCCTCATGTTAAATGGACTTCTCATGGAAATCAAAGGTTTCCCTCTGAGTTAATTCCCCCATATTCCCTCTTGCTGGTCTCCTTGATATCCTTCCTATTCCCTACCCCCCTCCCTATGTCTCCCAGCATCCTAGGCAAGTTTCTCCCTGTTCGTGTTAAAATTCATACATGTTGAGGTTATTATTAGCTTAGCCATCTATCATACTGTTTCTGATTGTATTCTAGCTTCCACAAATAAGAGAAAATATTCGGCCCTTGAATCTCTGAGTTTGGGATATTTCACTTAGCATAATTTTTTCCATCTCTATCCATTTGGCTGCAAATGCCATAATATCGTTATCTCTAAGAGCCGAGTAGAATTCCATTGTATGTACCAAAGTTTTTTAATCCACTCATCAAGTGAGGGGCATCTGGGTTGATTCCATAATTTAGCTATAGTAAAATTGAGCTGCTATAAACATTGATGAAGCTGTATCTCTATAATATGCCGATTCTAACTCTTTTGGGAAAATACCAAGGAGTGGGATAACTGGGTCATAAGGGGGTTCCAGCCCAAAATTTTTCTTATTAAGAGTATATAGAGATACAAATGAGAGGGAAACATTATCAGACCATCAATAACCAAAGTATATATACAAAGTTATCCAGAGGTAATGCCCAAACATGGATGACCACCTAGAGTTTCACCTGTTGCAGTTACCCCCAGGAGAACTCTTGCATAAAATGGGTATCTCGTGGAGGAATAACCTCTGCTTCTGAGATGGTTCGCCTATATTCCCACTCTCCACTGTCTTAGGTGATCTTCAAATACCCTCCCCCCACCTCCTCCCCCTCCCTATGCCTCCCAATATCCTAGGGTACCATCCCCCTATTATGCTGACAATCATATAGTTTGAGGATATTATTAGTTTAGCCGTTTAACCTACTGCTTCCCCAAGTATTCTAGCTTCCACATATGAGAGAAACCATTCGGCCCTTGAGTCTCTGAGATTGGGATACTTCACTTAGTATAATTCTTTCCGTCTCCGTCCATTTGATACCAAAAGCCATAATATCGTCTTGTCTAATGGCCAAGTAGTATTCCATTGTATATATGTAACATAGTTTTTGTATGCACTCATCGAGTGAAGGGCATCTGGGTTGGTTCCATAGTCTAGCTATGGTAAATTGAGCTGCTATAAACATTGAGGAAGCTACATCACTATAATATGCTGACTCTAACTCTTTTGGGAAAATCCCCAGGAGTGGGATAGCTGGGTCATAAGGTGGTTCCATCCTTAATTTTTTGAGGATTCTCCACACAGCTTTCCATAGTGGCTGAACCGGTTTGCAGTCCCACCAGCAGTGTAACAATGTTCCTTTTTTCCCACAGCCCCTCCAACATCTGTCATTGC
>PVKS010011044.1:16158-58087 GCA_004027875.1 Aplodontia rufa
TTGCATTTCCCTTATAGCTAATGATGTGGAGCATTTTCTCATATATTTATGGGCTTTCTGGACTTCCACTGGAGAGAAGTTCCTTTTGAGATCTTTAGCCCATTTGTTGATTGGATTATTTGTGGGTTTGGAGTTTAGTTTCTTTAGTTCCCTGTATATTCTGGATATTAGTCCTCTGTCAGAGGTGTAGCAGGCAAAGCTTTTCTCCCATTCTGTAGGTTCTCTCTTGATGTTCTTGACTAGATCTTTAGCTGTGCAAAAGCTTTTTAGTTTCGTTGCATCCCATTCATTTAGTCTTGATTTTACCGCATGAGCCATAGGAGTTTTGTTAAGGAAGTAGCTGCCGACTCCTATATGGTGTAGTGATGACCCTACTTCTTTTCCTAGTAAGTTTAAAGTTGTTGGTTTAATATCCAGGTCTTTGATCCATTTTGATTTAATTTTTGTGCAGGGTGAAAGATAAGGATCTAGCTTCAGTTGTCTACATGTGGCTGTCCAGTTTGTCCAGCACCATTTGTTGAACAGGCTATCTTTCTTCCAGACTATGCTTTTGCCCCCTTTATCAAATATCAAATATTTAAAGATATGGGGGTTTGTCTCCAGATCTTCTAAAAATATGGAATGCTTCAAGAATGTGTGTGTCATCCTTGCACAGGGGCCATGCTAATCTTCTCTGTATCGTTCCAATTTTAGTATATGTGCTGCCGAAGCGAGCACTCCAGCCCAAATTTTTTGAGGAGTCTCTATACTGCTTTCCAGAGTGCCACCAGTCCTTCTTATTTTGAGATAATCTTTGTAAATTGCAGAGACTGGTCTTGAACTTGGGGTCCTCCTGCCTCAGCTTCCTGGGTTGCTGGTATTACAGGTGTGCACCACTGAGCCCAGCCAGTTTTCCATTTTTTTCTATTTCATTTTATTCTGTTCTCATGTTTATTTTTTTCTACTTTTTGGTGTTATGATTCGTGTGTATGTGCACGCGTATGTATGTGTGCCTGTGTGTGTGTATGTGCCGATTATGAGGCTGATGAAGGAGGCTTGCTGCAACTCAGATGTCAAAACCAGCCTGGGCTGATCTCTGCAGTGGTAGTGCCTTTATCAGTTTCTCCTTGAAATTTTGCCCATTTGGTTTCATATATTTGGGGGGTTTGTAATTAAATATTAGTAGGTTTAGATTTATATAATAGTTCCTGAAAATTTTTTCCTTTTATCATGTACAGCCACTCTTTACCCCAATGCTTCATATTTTGGTTCTATTTTTTTTCAAAGTTAACATAGCTGCAAGACTTATTTCCATAAGTCTTTTTTTTATAATTTTTTTAAGTGAGAGGGACAGTGAGAGAGACAGAGACAGAATCAATTTTATTTAGTTTTTCATGTGGCTTTTGTTGCTCCGAGACTTCGTTGTATATGTGGTGCTTGGGTTTGAACTCACGTCCTTGTGCATGCCAAAGCAAGCACCGTAACTGCTGACCCACCGCTCCAGACCTTTCCATAAGTCTTATGGGCCTCCCATCTCCTTCCTTCATTCCCCTGTGTCTTTATATTCTTAAGTATATTTCTGGTATATAACACATAAGTCCATTTACAACTGAATAGTGGGTTCACTGTGGTTGATTCACCTTAACTAATTTTATCACCTTTTTATGGTGTTCCTGCTTTCTCTTCCTTTTTTTTTCTTTTTTCTTTCTTTCTTTTTTTTTTTTTTTTTTTTTTTTTTTTTTTTTTTTTTTTTTTTTTTTTTTTTTTTTTTTTTTTTTTTTTTTTTTTGCTTGTTTTTTTGGGGGGGTTTGTTTGTTTGTTTGTTTTTGGTTATTGTAACAGGGATTGAACCCAGGAGTGCTTAACCAATAAGCCACATCTCCAGCCCGTTTTTATATTTTGTTTTGAGATAGTCACACTAGGTTGCTGAGGCTGGCCTTGCACTGGCCATCCTCCTGCCTCAGCCTCCTGAGCCTCTAGGACTACAGGAGAGCACATTCTTTGAACTTTTCCTCAATGCTACTTTTTTCTCCTTTCTGCCCTCCACTGGAAGAACCAAGTTTTTATTCCCTTTTCCTCATCTCCCGTTGGTTTAGAAGTTATACATTCTCTTATTTTTTTTTTAAGAGGGACAGTGAGATAGAGAGAGAGAATCAGTTTTACTTATTTTTTCATGTGGCTTTCATTGCTCTGAAGCTTCACTGTGTAAGTGATGCTGGGGTTCAAACTCACATCCGCACATGTCAGGCAAGCATGGTAACTGCCTCCCCATTCTCTATGCTTGAATTTTCAATAGGTATCCTTAGCAAGGGTTAGGCCTAAAGTTAATTAGTATCTCTTTTTCCATGAATATGAAGAATTCTGTAGGTTTGTGTCCTTGTTGCTTTTACCTGTAAATCATTCTTGTTATTCTCAGTGTCTAACAATGTACACTCAGATTTTGTCACATGTTAACTAGTTTCTTTACTCAGTTTCTTCTCTTGCACCTCATTCTTTCTTTTTGGGTTCAATTTTCTTTCTCCTGAAAGTAGCTCTTTTTGAAATTTTCTCAGTGTCTATTAGTGGCAAATCATTTCATCTTGGCTTGAAATGTCTTCGCCATCATTCTTGACAGGTAATTGAGCCAGTACAGGATTCTATATTGACAGTTACTTTCCTCTCAGTTCTGTGAAGCTAAGTGTAGGAGAAACAAAGGCCAGATGAAAAAATAAATAAAATTGATTCTCTCTCACTCCTCTCGCTCTCTCCCTCCCTTTTTTTAAAGAAAAAAGTTTCCTCTTTCCATGATCGTATGTTTTATTTTCAAAAGTTCTACTTTGTACAGTTTTAAATCTACTTGCTCTTTTTTTATGTTGACTTTTTTTCATTTGAAGCAATGTTTACATGTTTTCTTTTGTTTGTGCATACACATATGTGTGTATGTATTCAGTGGTGCTGTTGCAGGGCTGGGGGCCTGCAGGTTGAGCCAGGGCAGCCACCTTACTCCTTGGGTGCTAGTTCTTGTGGCTCCACCGGAAAGAACAGGAGTGGAACACAGAGTAGTAAGCTGAAGTTTAACAGAGAGAAGTGGGGGTCACATACAGCACAGGTACTGCGTGGACTGCCTCAAAGAGAAGAGACTGTGGTGCTCACAGGGCTGGAGTTTTTAAGGAAACTGAGTTCTATGTTCTTGCCTCCATTTCCCTGTCCCCCTTAATTGGCTTATTACCATTTTTTTAAGAGAGAGAGGAACAGTGAGAGGGAGAGAGAGAATTGATTTCATTTAGTTTTTCATGTAACTGTCATTGCTCCAACACATAGTTGTGTATGTGGTGCTGGGGTTCAAACCCAGGTTCTCACGCATGCCAGGCAAGTGCCAAAACCCCTAAGTCACCACTCCAGTCCCTGCTTACTATGCTTTTGAATGCCCTTTAGCACATTTACTTTGTGAGGATCTCGATATGCTGGTTGACAGGGTAGTCATGACATAGTTTCAGTTAATAAGGGAGGTTCCAGTAATTCAATTGCAAGAGAAAATGCTGACAGTTTTCTGGAAACCATCATGCTCCGAGGGGTTACAATCAGCTGTGGCTGGAGGGGTGTTGATGTACCAGACCCCACTTTTCTGTTGCTCATCTGTCTTAGTTAGGGTCCCAGATTCAAAGTAAAAATTTCCTCAAGGGAGTATAATTCTCTGCAGCTTGGGGAAGGTTGGGTGTTCCAGATCTCATTCCCAAATGTTTAGAGCAGGTCCCTGCTATTTCAGTTTTGTGACTCCTGGATTTTTTTTAAATAAAATTTTATTGGAAACTAAAACAAAATATTCTTTCACTTATGTATGCATACATGTTTCATTAAATACAAGATGCTTCTTTTTACACTGTACATTGAGCATTTACCATCTATGTTTATTTATGTGATTATTTAAACTTCTGTGTTGTAGTAAAATATGCATTGTTTTAAATCACAAGGATTATCTGGAGACAACCAGATGGCTGCTGGCTTCCTTAGTGGCCTCTCCATGCATGCTGTCACTCCAGCATATGGAAGCCAATGTGCTATCTCAGGCTAAAGTGAGGTACTACTTTGAATGCAAGATCTGTCTAATCTTACTCTTATCACATATTTCTGTAATCTGTTGGGATTACATTTGGAGGAGGGGTGAAATGTTAAGGAATTCAACTCTAAGCCTATGAATTGAAAGAACATCAATGTCAGCAGCTTGCTGAATTCTACTTGTTGTGGTTGTTAGATGAGGGTGTGATCTTCCAAGCATGCCATCAGAACTGCTGTGCCCATACCCTGCTACTACTGTCAGCTGCAGGTGGTTTCCAGGGTGAGGTGGAGGGAGGAGATGGAACTGAGGCAAGGAGCAGTACAGAGGTACTGGTTGAAAGCCACCCTGGGCTCACGGGTCCCAGCTCCCAAGATGGGTGCTCTCCAGAGAGAGGCTCTTGGTCTTTTGGGGTCAAACTGGACTTGGGGGAGCTGCTCAGTTTGGAACTGTTGGAATCTGTAGAAGGTCTTGAAGAGGAAGATTCCTCTCCATCAAAATCTTTTGTTGTGGCATCTCTTCCTTGGTGCATATCTGTGGAAGACAAAGAACCTTCTGATCGGGAAAGCATGGGCTGTCGCTTTGAATTATACCTTCCTCCATTCTCTGCAGATGACCCTGGCCACAGGGCTCCTGCCCACAACCTGGGCCACATTCTTCCTGACAGTCTTCTGCTGGCAATGGAGTGAACTAGCTCAGGTCACAATTTGGTAACAGATGGAATACTGACTGAGTCACTAAATACTGTCTGGTTTTCCTGAGGATAAGGTTTGGCATCAGTAAGTGTATTGAAAACTGTCAAGAAAGATTGATGTGAGTCTTGGTGTTCTAAACCCTTTTCAGCTATAAGCTCTTCAGGGTCCTTTATCAATTGCTGGCTTTCTGATAGGAGTTCCAAGCTCTTCTTCCCTTCAATATTTAGTTCACTTTTTTTCTTCCTTTTTTTCTAATTTCTATTTTAAAATCATAATTTCCTTTCTTCAGAGAATGTTGTTGGTCTACTGAACAGTCTAGTTTTTTCTTCGGATTTTTAATCTCCTTTGCATATATTCTTTCTCTTTTAAATAATTCTTTTTCATAAAAGATAGTTTTCAATTCCAAATCAGTCTTCAGTTCCTTTAGCTCCTCCTAATGTTCTGTGCAGCATACTCCTTGGGAAGAACCAATTTGCTTTAGTACTACCAATGCACTGTCCAGTTTTTTAGCATAGTGCTCGCTCTGCTCATGCAGTTTCCTCTCTTTAGATGCTTCAGCAGCTAGAGCATTTGTATGAACTTCCAGCTTATTTAGCTCTTCCCTTTCTTGTCATGAAGTTTGGGTTTGTTTTTCATAGGTCTCGATTTGTATAAAAGCACCATCAAGTTCTTGCCTCACAAAATTCACTCCAAGTTGATGCTCCAAATTACTCGATTCTCAAGGTGTCCACAGACAGCTCACCTTTGTCTGGGCATATCTGGGAATGGAGATTCCAGCAGCCTCAATGGCAATCTCTATCCCGCTGCAAAGTGGCCACCTGCTTATGAGCTATTTGCCACTTGGCCTGGGCCTGGCCTACCGCCACCTTGCTGAATTCATCCAGAAGGTGCCCCAGCTGGAGATGCACAACTGTGCCCTCCAGACCTGGCTGGCAATGCTGGGGTGACGCCATACACAGTCCTCAAGCTCCAGGACCTCTTCACGTGCAAGCTCAACTCCTGGATTTTTTTTGGTGCATGAGCCTAATGTCTGTCCTTCATTTTCCTTTTCCATTTTAGCTGGACTCCTCTATTCCCAGAGACTCAGGAGGCTGAGGCACGAGGATTGCATGTTCAAGGCCAGCCTCAGTAACTCAGTGAGGCTCTATCTCAAAATAAAAATAAAAAAAAAAAAGAGCCGGGGGTGTGACTCAGTGGTTAAGTGCCCCTGGGTTCAAGCCCTAGTACCAAAAATAAATAAATAAAATAAAAAGGGCTAGGGTGTAGCTCAGTGGTGGAGTGCCCCTGGGTCTAAGCCCTAGTACCACAGATGTTTCCACTTTGACCCTGTTTGGGTATGCAGTTCGATAGCACTGAGCACATGCACTACCATTCATCTCTAGAACCGTCTCGTGGCACCATGCTCAACCCACCCCAGCAGTCTTTGCCCACCCCCTCTCCTAGCCCCTGGTTGCCCTGTTCCACTTTCTGTCTGCATGCATCTGACTATTCTAGGTACCTCTCTACACCAGTCTTTAAAAGATTTTCCTTTCTCACTGAATTGCCTTTGCACTTTTGTTGAAAATCAGCTGGCCACATACATGTGGTCTATTTCTGTACTCCCTCTTCTTTTCTGTTGATCTATATTTATATTCTTCTTTAATATCACCCTGTTTAATTTCTGAAAACTTTATAGTAAGTTTTGGAATCAGTATAAGTAAAACCACTTTGTTCTTTTTAGATTTTTGTTGGCTATTCTAGGTCATTTCCATTTCTTCATGAATTTTAGAATAAGCTTGTCAAATTTTACCAAAATGAAAACTTTCTGGAAATGTGGTATTGTATTAAATCTATAAAAATATTTAGAAGTATTGGTCATTTATATCTGTGACATGGGGGAAGTGCAAAAGAGATATGAGATTGGGAAGTGGTGAATGGTGGAGGGAAATCCTGGACAAGGATCAGGTTTAAGCTACTCCATCATTATGTATGCATGTATGAATATGAAGCAACGAATTCCTTCAATACGTAAGACAATGCTGAACCAATAAAAAATTTACTTCAATCAGAAAAAAAAATATTTAGAAGTGCTGAATATCTTAACAATATTGCATCATTCAATTGAGCATGGTATATTGCCTCATTTATTTTGGTCTAATTTATCTCAACAAGGCTTAACAATTTTCAGTGTAGAGGTCTTATACATTTTTGTTAAACCCAGTCCTAAGATTTTTGTTATTTTACATATTATTTGTAAATGAAGTTTTAAATTTTATTCAACTTTTATTTTTCCAATTGTTGCTAGCATAGAAATAACTGGGTATTATATGTAATTTTTGTAGCTGGTGACCTTTTAGAATTTGCCAAGGGGCTGGGTGTATTGCTCAGTGGTAGCACACTTGCCTGGCATGCCTGAGGTTCAATGCCCAGCACCACAAAATACAAATGAAATTTGCTGAGTTCTAGCTCTGTGTGTGTGTGTGTGTGTGTGTGTGTGTGTAAATTCATTCCTTGGGATTTTCCACATAATCAGATCATCAGCAAATAGACACAGTCTTACTTCCTCCCTTTGAATTTTTATGCTTTTGGTTTCTTCTTGCCATATTTCAACAGGACCACTACATCAGTATGCTGATATGTAGAAAAGGTAAGACCAAGACCAACCTGGGCAATCTAGTGAGACCCCATCTAAAAACAAATTGTCATACCTTATAGATGAGTCTTGAAAATATTATTTAAAGTGAAATAAGTGGGGCTGGAACAGTGGCTCAGCAGTTATGACACTTGCCTGGCATGCACAAGGACACGGGTTCAAACCCCAGCACCACGTATACAACAAAGTGTTGGAGCAACAAAAGCCACATGAAAAACTAAATAAAAATATTTCTCTCTGTCTCTCTCCTTTCTCTCACTGTCTCTTAATCTTTAAAAAAAATGAAGTGAAATAAGCTAGATAAAAAGGGGTGAATATTATATGACTGCATTTATTCAAAGTGTCTAGAATAGGCACATTCACAGAGACAGCAGAACAGAGGCAGGTGGGAGCTGGAGCAGGGACAGAGACTGAAGATAGAAAGTTCCAGAAATGGACAGTGATGATGGCTCTGTCCCATAGAGAAGATACTTAATGAAATTTTAAAGGGTGGAATCAAAAAATGATTTAAAGCTTTTAAATACATTAGACCTTCTCAAACGTTCTCATTGCCTGGTGTGTTCTGTATTCTGGATCATTTCTTCAGAACTATCTTCTAGTTTGACAGTCCTTTAGCTGTAGCTGATCTACTATTTAACCTGCCCATTGAAATTTCATTTATTCATTATTCATAATAGCCAAAAAATATGGAATCAACAATCCATCAACATATGAATAAATAAAGAAAATGTAGCATATGTACACAATATAATAATATTCAACCTTTTGAAAGAAGGAAATCAACCGAGCACAGTGGTGTGCACCTGTAATCCCAGGGACTCTGGAGGCTGAAGCAAGAGGTTTCTAAGTTCAAGATCAGTATAGGGGCGAGGGAAGGCACTAGAGCAGAGACTCAGCATGCATAAGAACCCAGGTTCAAACCCCAGTACCACATACACAACTAAGTGTTGGAGAAACAAAGCCCAGATGAAAAACAAATAAATTTGATTCTCTCTCTCTTCCTCTTTCCCTCTCTCTTAATTAAAAAAAAAAATTCAAAAAAAATCAGCCTCTGCAACTTAGCAAGATCCTGTTCTAAAATAAAAAGTGAAGAGAGCTGGGGTGTAGCTCAGTGGTAGAGCAATCCTGAGTTCAATCTCCAGTAGCATAAAAATAAAAAAAAATAAGATATTTTTCAAAGAAGAAAAATTTTCAATTATTGATTATATATTTTCATTTCTGGAATTATATTTTGTTCATTTTCAAGTCTCTTGGATTTTTTTTCTTATCCTTTCAGATATCCTTTCATTTCTCATTCCCTGTTCATTTTTTCAGTTGCATCGTTTATGTAATTAGTATTTTAAGCACACTTACATGTTTTGTGACTTTACTGTGATCTTATGACTGGCTAATCTCCATCTGTGGGAACTTGGAGGAGTTGAGTTGAGGTGCACTCCTTCAGAGGTGACTGGTATTTTTGCTCCTGCTAAGTTCCATAGTACTGTAGATCTACAACCACCTCAACTCAATTCTAAATTGCTCAAGTAGTTTATATTTAAATTCTACACCCATTTGAAGGCAAGTCTATATACGTGTATTCTCAGAGAAGATTTGATTTACTTTTGGTACTGAGGAAATTACAAAATCCAGATTTCTCCATCTGGAAAGCAGATTTTTCCCCCCTTGTCTTTCTGGCCTAAAATTTCAGGCCTTCAAAAGTCCCGATTTTATGAGATTCTTATTTCCAATGTTATATTGCATGTGCCCAAGTCCCTGTCTCTTGCCTACTATGCAGCCTTATAACTCCTGGTATTGAGTTCCTGGTATTAAGAATGTTCAAGGGGGGGCTGATGTAGTGGCTCAGCGGTTAGAGCATTTGCCTGGCATGCGCACGGACCCCGGTTCGAACCTCAGCACCACATACACAACTAAGTGTCAGAGCAATAAAAACTAGATGAAAAACTAAATAAAATTGATTCTTAAAAAAAAAAATGTTCAAGGGGCTGGAGCAGTGGCTCGGCAGTTATAGCACTTGCCCACCTTGGGCAAGTGCATGGGTTCAAACCACAGTACCCACGTACACAACTAAGTGAAAGAGCAATGAAAGCAATGTGAAAAACTAAATAAAAATTGATTCTATCTCTCTGTCCTTCTCTCTTTAAAAAAAAAAAGAAGAAGAAGAAGAGCATGTTTAAGAGGGGCTGGAGCGGTGGCTCAGCAGTTATGGCCCTTGCCTGGCATGTGTGAGTATGCAAGTTCAAACCACAGCACCATGTACACACGAAGTCTTGAAGCAATGAAAGCCACATGAAAAACTAAATGAAGTTGATCCTCTCCCTCCCTCCCTCTCTGTCTCTCTCTCACTGTTCCTCTCTCTTAAAAAAAAAAAAAAAAGAATGTCCAAGAGTTCATACTCATTTACCCTATTGGTTTCAACTTCCTCTTTAGTGTCTCCGGGCATATATCCCTTTTTTATCTTTCAATCTCAGCTATGCATATAAAGGAAGGTTTATTATATTTCAAATCAACATTTTGAGGTGTTTTCCAGTAGAAGGTTTTAAATTATTTTAAAAATCTTTTCTTAGCCACAGCAGTCAGTCCATGTAAATATTTATTCATTGTTTGCTGAACAAATGAATTCATAAATGAACAGAAGGACATTCCACTTTCTCTCTCTCTCTCTCTCTGCAGGAGATGGAACCCAGGCCTTTGAGTATGTAAGCAAGTACTCTACCACTGAGTTACATCCCCAGTCCACAACTGCATTTTAAAACTTTTATTACACACAAACTCTGGCCAGCTGCCCAAAACAATCTATTCCAGCAGTATGCGTGAGAACCAGAAAATTAACACAGGATTCCCATACCCATTGTATCCATTGTGAGAAAATGTGGATCTCACCTGCCCTCCAAAACCCTCCTCTGACTAACAGACTCTAGAGCATATGCTCTGAGCCACAGCCCAACAACCCCTTAGCTTGAAGCATCCCCTCCCCCAGGACATGACCATCCCGGCCAAGGCTGCACCTCCCTTCAGGCAAGGCTAGGGGAAGACTGTGTGGCCTTCGGTGTTTCCGCCAGGTCTATCCCTAAGCAGAGGCTCCTGGTCCAGGAATGACTCACATCCAGGAATTGCAAAAGGAACTTCAGTCCCCTGCATTGTAACCAAGTCAGAACACATTCCTGAGATCCCGGGTTTTCCACCCCACTACCACCATCCCACCGTATGCTGCCCTTTGTGTGTGTGTGTGTGTGTGTGTGTGTGTGTTTTTAAGAGAGAGGGACAGTGAGAGAGAGAAAGAGAGGAACAACTTTATTGAGTTTTTCACATTGCCTTAGTTACTCCAACACTCAGTTGTGTACGTGGTGCTGGGGTTTGAACCCGGGTCCTCGCGCTTGCCAGACAAGCGCCGAAACCACTAAGCCACCGCTCCAGCCCCTGCCCTCTGCTTTTGTCTTGGAGGGAGACCCCAGGGCCAGTGAGACAATGGTTTCTGATGCCACACCACTCTACTTGTCCATTTCACTGACCCTGCCCAGCCGACCACGAGGCCTCCGCCACCCCATGATCTCTTTACCCTGCTTCTTGCCAGCCTTGCCTCTTCTTCTCTGCCCTACATTGGCCAGCCTCCTCAAGGCTTCTCAAGGATGTTACTGCTCTCCTTCCACAGCACACCCCTTAATGTCTTGGTGAGAGTTGGGGACAGTTAGGGAACAGCTGAGCAGGCAAAGGACAAAGTACGTCAGTCTCCTTCCATCTTTGGGTGATTTTTTCTCCATTAAACCAAGGAGTGTCTAATATTTCACCTTCATTCTGACAGGCTTTGTGAACTCTACTTTTAATTACCAGAACACAATCCCCTTCCAGGCATTCCACCTGTTGTTCCAATCCAAGACCTATCAGTCTTGCCTGACTTAGGACCATCTTCTTCAGTATCCATTCCTCAGGAGCAAGATTTGCAAAATGATACAATTATTTCTGCAAGATTTGCAAAATGATACAATTATTTCTGCATCTAAGTCTTCTCTTCCCAGACTCATTTCAAATGACCCTTCCGTGTTCTGGAGGACTGGAATATAACCTAGCCATGCATTCATCATAGCCCTTGCAATCCTCAAGACCTTGGACCTGAGCAATGTGCCATGGCAGCTGCTTCTCAGCCCACCCCAATCAGACCTGCTCTGGGCTCTGCACTGGGGGTTCCTGGCTGCTGTAGAAGTCAGATTTTGTGTCCCTGTCTGCAACCACTTTGGGTCCTGGATCTGCTGGAGATAGTCTCATGAGCTCTGTCTAGTTCCTTCAAAACATGGGGAAATAACCTGGTTTGGGCACAAACCGAATTTTTTTTTTTTTTAAAGAGAGAGAGAGGGAGAGAAAAAGTGAGAATCAATTTTATTCATTTTTTTAATCTGGACTTCATTTCTCCAACACTTAGTTGTGTACGTGGTGCTGAGGTTTGAACCTGGGTCTTAGAGCATGCCAGGAGAGTGCTCCAACCACTGAACCACAGCTCCAGCCCAACAAACAGAATTCTTGATAAAATGCTAATGAAATTTTCTGTAATTTTGTGAATTTAGAATGTAAGACTTGTTCTTGGGAACTTATCACCTGCCCAGCTGGCTGTTATTCACATGTCCAATGATCTGCAACCAGAGGTTATTTCTGCATCTAATCTGATTCTTGTTCCTTTCTGAGTGAAATTGTAACAAAACCTGGCCCCTGCTCCTAAAAACTCAAGAGTCAGCCTCACAGGTTCTATGCAATTCTCCCCACCACTCCACCCACCATCACCATCACCAGCATAATCTCCAGTAGGCCTTAGTTCTCAGTCAGAATGTTCCCTCTTCTGGGAGAACCACCCTGTCTCAAGATTCTCATGACCATGCACAGCACCTACATAATACCAGAAACATTATGGAGCAGGCCCACAGGAGTGGGAGAAGTGGAGGCCTCCTGGGAATGTCAGCCAGTCCAATCATTGCAGAATTCCTTCAGTTAGGCCAAGTGTTCCCACTTACGTGGCTCATCCATCCCACCCTCTCCATGCAGAGGCCTCTCCTACTCCTTGTCCAACGTACAGAAAGAAGAGATCTGCCACTCATCACAATGCCCCTCTCCTAACTGTGGGTATTTGTCCCAAATTAGAGATGCCCCAGGTGTCCAGAGCTACTTCTCAAACCCCAGCAGGCTGCCTCCAATTGGGGCTTTGTCGATGCAGAAAAAGAACTCACGTCCCCAAAATACAGGACAGCCTGCAGAGCTTGGCTTTGAACAAACCAAGCTGGCAGCAAAGGCACAGCCACCCCACTCCCAAACCCAGGCCTGAGGTCAGGGCTGGGCTGAGGCAACCATCATGTGGGAAGGCACAGGATAAGTACCACCATTTGCATGACATCACATCCCCACACATGCTCTCCCAGGAATAACGGGCAGGTCCTGGGGTAGTTCCCAGCTTGCACTTGAAAAAGTAGAAGGTGCTTTTGATTGATTCCTTTTAAACTCCAATTCACAGCACCAACAAACTGTGAGAGCTCCAATTACAGGTTCAAAGATTTCTAGGTCACAGAGGAGCAGTGTCCTGGCTCCAGATTGAAGCGCCAGCAGTACCAACCCACCTCTTGTACAGGCCCAGAAACCATGGTGATGTGACATCAAGGGGATCACTTGCTAGACTGGCCCAGAATGTCAGCAGCAGCCTCTGGCCCAACCCCTTCCCATACCCGGGAGTTTCTGCCCTTTAGACTTCCCCTCCATACCACTTATGTTAATCAGCTTTTCATTGCTGTGACCAAAATACCTGACATAAACAACTTGGAGGAAGAATGATTTATCTTGGCTCAGAGTTTCAGTACACAGTTGGGTCCAATGCAGAAACCTCATGGTGGAAGAGCACATGGTGATGCAAAATTGCTCCCTTTGTGGTGGGGCAGGGAGCCAGGATCTTCAACCAGGTCTCACCTCCCACAAAATCCACCATTTCCCAGTGTCCATTCAGCTATCACTGGATTAGTTCAATGATGAGGTTGATATCAAAAGCTCAGTCCTTGTACTCAATGTTGATCCAACAACAAGGATGAGGTTTTGAGAAAAACCTTGCTTTGCAAGCAAAGAATAACACACAGGGCACTCCTATCTCAGAGGCTATGATTCTCACTGGCAGAGGGAACAGCTGGCAGAGGGGACACAAAGCCTAAGCTCCAGGTGTGCCCTGACAGGACATAATTTATTTGTAGGCCTGAGATTCTTAAATCCTCTGGTGCCGGCCCTGAAGTCTGAATTCCTTCATTTCTGTGGTCAATGAGCTGAAGAACAGGTAAGTAACTCAGCCTAGGATGGGAAGGTTAATCTTGCCTTCCTGTGGTTAGGGAGAGAAAGAAGAAGATGAGAAATTGGGGGAAGTCTTAAAATAAGCCACAGTAGTAGAACAGCAAGGATTATATTCAAAGTGTGACGTGGAACCTTGTTACAAGGTTAGCACCTTCATGGTCTAGTCACTCCCTAAAAGCCCACCTCTGAATGCCCCTGCGCTAGAGACCAAGCCCTCACCACATAATCCTTTCGGGGACCTCCTTGGAGGGGCAGTTACTACAGTACCTCCACATGTTAAGGAACCCACCTTTCCACCTCTGGGGCATTTACACTGAGAAGTACTTTTGTTAATCCCGCTGGATAGTTAAACTAGAGGCTAAAAAGTTTAAGTCCAAGGCAGGAACATCCTCAGATGGGCTCCTTCCCACATTAACCCTGAGTCAGAGGAGGACTGGATCACCACACAACCCTCCCACATCACACACACACCTCAAACACACAGCACACCTCAACCACCTCACACATACCCTGAAACATACACACCTCAAACACCACATGTACACACTGCACACACAAACCTCACACACACGCACCTTGAACACCACACATGCCTCAAACACCACACACACGCCTCAAACACCACGTGCACATCTCACACACCCAGACACACCTCACACCCCATGCACACCTTACACATACACCTCCAACACCACACACACCTTACACCCCCACACACACCCTAACACACACTTCACACTCCACGCACACTTCACACACCAACACACACACCTCACACGCACCTTGAACACAACACACACTTCACACCCCATGCACACCTCACACACACTCACCTCCAACACCCCACACACACCCTGACACACACACACCCTGACACACATGCGCCTCACACCCCATGCACACCTCACACACACCAACACACACACACTGGCACACACACACACTGACTCGCACACCTCACACACACCCTGACACACATACACCTCCCACCCCACGCACATCTCACACCTCCACCACCACACACACCACAACACACTTCACATGCAAGGCGGGGGAAGGAAGCCCTTGAGAGATCGTGCTCCAGTGTTTGCAAAGCCGCAGGGCCCTCCTGGCGCTGCCCAGCACTGCCCGCCGGGCTCCTCCAGCAGGGAACCCGCCCCGGGAGAACCACGGTGGCCCCGCCCTCCCGGCCCCGCCTTCGCCCCGCCCTCGCCCCGCCCTCCCGCGACCTCGTCGGGAAGGTCCTCCCAGGCCCCGCCCATGACCAAGCCCCGCCCCGCCCACCGGCCGATCTCGTGGCGGAGGTCACGGGTCCAAGGGGAGACTTGAGGCGGAAGCGCCCGCGAGGGCCTCGCCCCGCCTAGGCTCCGAACCGCCTTCGTCCCGCCGCGCCTGAGGCCGCGGGTCCGCAGCGTCATGTGACTGCTGCCGCCACCCGAGCCTGGGCCGGGGCCGCTGGGCGCGCAGGTCCGGATACCCGTGCGGCAGTCTGAAGCTGTCTGGGCCTCGAAGGTCGCTGTGCGGTTACCCTGCAGGTCGCATCTCCTGGGTTCCGGCAGGTTCGCTGGAGTATTTGGGCATGGGGTGGGCGGGGCGAGCCTGGAGTCTCTGGGTGGGGTGGGCGGGGCGGTCGGGCCTGAGGTCTCCTGGTGGGGTGGGACTGGGGTCTCTGAGGAAGAACCTGCTGGGACCAGTTTTCCTTCCTTCCCAAGGCTCTCTCGAGACAGTCTTACCTGTTCCTGTGCAATGCGGGCACTGTGGGCCCTGTATCTGGCCTTGGCTTCAGGCCTGGCTGCTGATAACCCACCCAACATTTTGCTGATCTTTGCTGATGACCTGGGTTATGGGGATCTGGGCTCCTATGGGCACCCCAGTTCCACTACCCCCAACCTGGACCAGCTGGCTGCAGGGGGACTGCGATTCACAGACTTCTACGTGCCTGTGTCTCTGTGCACACCCTCCAGGTGAATGAGAGACACCCCCCCCTCCCCACTCAACCCCACTACCCCCTTCCTTCATGGGCACTTTGGATTACAGCCCAGGAGAAGGATCTGTCTTTTTCTGTAATGAAGTCCATGTTTTTCCCTTCCTAATCACATTCTTATCTGCTCATCTCTATTTGATTTATGGACTCTGACCTATTCTACAGGGCTGCCCTCCTCACTGGACGGCTCCCCGTTCGGATGGGCATGTACCCTGGGGTCCTGGAACCCAGCTCCCTGGGAGGCCTGCCCCTGGACGAAGTGACTGTGGCTGAAATTCTGGCTGCCAATGGCTACCTTACAGGGATGGCTGGCAAGTGGCACCTTGGGGTGGGACCAGAAGGGGCCTTCCTGCCTCCTCATCAGGGCTTCCATCGATTCCTGGGCATCCCGTACTCCCATGACCAGGTACAAACCCTGGGGCCCTCATTCACACCCCCCACCTTCCCTTAGTCCCCAAATACTTGACCTAGCTCAGCCCGCTGACTAGAGCTGTGTCCGCAGGGCCCCTGCCAGAACCTGACCTGCTTCCCACCGAGCACCCCCTGTCATGGTGGCTGTGACCAGGGCCTAGTTCCTATCCCACTGCTCGCCAACCTGTCTGTGGAGGCACAGCCCCCCTGGCTGCCTGGGCTAGAGGCCCGCTATGTGGCTTTTGCCCGAGACCTCATGTCTGATGCCCAGCAACAAGAGCGTCCATTCTTCCTCTACTACGCCTCCCATGTGAGTGACTGTGGCCTTATTCTCCCAGCTGCCCATGAACCCTGCCAAATGCTGACTCCAGTCTTCTCCCCCAGCACACCCACTACCCCCAGTTCAGTGGGAACAGCTTTACAGGGCGCTCAGGCCGTGGGCCATTTGGAGACTCCTTGATGGAACTGGATGCTGCTGTGGGGGCCCTGATGACAGCTGTGGGGGACCTGGGACTGCTCGGAGAGACACTCGTCTTCTTTACTGCAGACAATGGGTATGCTGGCCAAGCCAGGGAACACTCATTGCTCAGTCATAGGCCAGGGCCCTGGGGATCCTTCCATCTTAACTGCTGGCTGAAGACATGGTGGGATAAAGGGGTCTCAGGAGCTGTTGGCCATGTTACAGTAATTCCCAGGTTATAGGCTGGGGGCCACAGATGTACAGAGGTGCTGGTCTCTTTGGACCAGGCTGGGAACAGGAATGCACTGGCCATTTCTGTATAACTGAGAAGTGGGGGCTGGTGGTCACCAATAGTGGGTCAAAAGCCATGGGCCCCTTGTTGCTGATGATCTTGTGTGTCCCAGACCTGAGACGATGCGCATGTCCCGTGGTGGCTGCTCTGGCCTCCTGAGATGTGGAAAGGGGACAACCTTCGAGGGTGGTGTCCGAGAGCCTGCTGTGGCCTTCTGGCCAGGCCACATCGCTCCCGGTCAGTCCATGGGCCTTCTCCTTATAGATCCCTGGCCTCATTTCCCCAACCTTGATGGCTAACTGGATGACTGAACAGCCCTCTGTCCCAGGTGTGACCCATGAGCTGGCCAGCTCTCTGGACCTTCTGCCCACCCTGGCAGCCCTGAGTGGGGCCTCACTGCCCAACGTTACTTTGGATGGCTTTGACCTCAGCCCCCTGCTGCTGGGCACAGGCAAGGTAGGGTTCGTGAGTCCTTGGTCCCAGCTGTTTGTTCTCCCTTCCAGTCTGTCTCAGGTTTCCTGATGAGTGGCACTGAGTGGTGCTACCTTTTAGGTTCCTAGGTGGGCCAGAGGGGTTGTACAGCCAGGGCCTACCGCAAGGGCTGACTACTCTCAGGGTCCCTTTTCATCCTGTGACCATGTTTCTGCCCCCAGAGCCCTCGGCAGTCTCACTTCTTCTATCCTGCCTACCCAGATGAGGTCCGAGGGGTCTTTGCTGTACGGAGTGGGAAATACAAGGCTCACTTCTTCACCCAAGGTAACTGTGTTTCCCTGGCTCCCTCTCTCAGCCCTGCTGACCCAGTGTCCCAGAGTCCTGTGCCTCTTGCTCTTGCCCTGTGCACTGAACTGACCCCCTCCATAGGCTCTGCCCATAGTGACACTACGGCGGACCCTGCCTGCCATGCTACCAGCCCACTGACTGCTCATGAGCCCCCACTGCTCTATGACCTGTCTGAGGACCCTGGTGAGAACTACAACCTTCTGGAGAGTATGACTGAGGTCAGCCCAGAGGCGCTGCTGGCAATGAAGCAGCTTCAGCTGCTCAAGGCCCAGTTTGATGCAGGCGTGACCTTTGGCCCTAGCCAGATGGCACAGGGTAAGGACCCTGCACTGCAGATCTGCTGCAAGCCCAGCTGTACCCCTTACCCAGACTGCTGCAACTGCCCAGAACCCCAACCCTGAGGGCACTGACCAAGTGCACAGGGGAGACCCCTGAGGCCAGCCTAGGGCCCCTCATCCTGCCCTGGACATGTGGTGCTTCATCACCATGAGGGCTTGTGGAGGAGTTTGTACCTAATAATGTAATAACACCAACTAAGTCTTGCAGGTGTGATAATTCAGCTACTCCTTGTGGTAATCGAGAGGTAGGTGTTATTCTCCTGTTACTAATGAAGAAACAGGCACAGGGAAATTTAGGGACTGGTTCAGGATCAACTCATGCAGCAGAATGAGGTTGGGCTGGTATTTGAATTCCAGGTATGCTGGCCCCGGAAACTTCTCCATCCCCAGTGATCCGCACGTTTTATACATATATATATATATATATATACACATACACACACGCACACACTCATCAGCCCCAAACACGGATACATCCATTTGTGAATTAGTAACTGCTTTTAGGTGGCAGGAATAGGTGGGCAGGGCATGAAGGCACAGTGTCCAGAAGACCCCCAAAGATTCAAAGTGCCTGGGAGAAACAAGTTCTGAAGAAGTATTCTTAGAGGAAGTGTTCTTAGAGTTACAGGAGCTGGTGCCTTAATTCTTACCAGCAGTCTGTCTGGAGTCAGCTCCAAAGCAGCTCCTTGCAGCTCCTGAGTCAGCCCTGTGGGGCCCCTCTACCCCTTGAGCTCTGCATTTCTCTTGGCTTCACCTTTGATGTCCCATACTGCCTCTTTTCCATGCAGCAAAGTGATCTCTTGGGATCATCTGTCAGGTTGTGTCCCATGCTCGGAATAAAATCCAAACTCCTTTCAGTGGCCCACCCTGCCCTCAAGCCCCAAGTGTACCCCTTTTGTACCCTTTTGCCCCTCAGTTGTGGCAGGCTGGTGATCCAGCTGTTCATTTCACAAGCCTTTTTCTGCCCCCACCCCCACTGGCTTCCTTTGTGGAAAGTTTACCCTTTTTTTTTTTTTTTTTTTGGTACTGGGGACTAAATCCAAGGGTGCTTTATCATTGAGGTACACTCCCAACCCTTTTTGTGAAACAGGATCTAAGTTTCACAGGGCCTCACTAAATTGCTGAGGCTGACCTTAAACTTGGGATCCTTCTGCCTCAACCTCCTGTTACTAGAGTTACAGGGGATTAAAGATGTGTGTCTCCATGCCTGGCTGTAATTTTTAACTACCTGCCTGCCTTTGTGCTGCATAGCATGCCCAGTGGCGTGTCATATGCCAGGTGCTCCTCAGCGTTGGTCACGTGAAAGCAGTACTACCTGGGTGTGCTGGTACCTTTGCAGGGCAGATGCTGTTTGTTGCCTTACTAATGAATCCTCACCTTTTTCAGTGGTGGCCAAAGACCCCTGATTTCAAGGATACAACTTCTGTCTGATCCAGGAGGGTAGTGACCAGTCTTGAGCCAGTCACAACCCAGTGATTGGCCCAGGAGTGGTATAACCTGAGCCCTGATGGTAAAGGTTGGGTAAGGACCTGGATGAAGCAGTCACTGGCACTGGGTAGACATCGTGTAGCTGCTAAACCAGTGTCTCCGGCTCCTACCAGCAGAGCACCAAGTACAAGAAAGTAAAACCTGTCTGTGGACAAGTGGCTCTGCTGGGATGAACCCTGAACAGGATGTGTGGTGGGCACGTGTGCATGTGTGATTTCATGGTGTCCGTCGTGTGCCAAAGCCCCTCCACATTTCCATGTAGTTTCCCTTAATGTTAATGATCGTGTGTGGGGCTGTGCTGCTCACACCTCAAGTCCTGCTGGCTTGGGTGGCTCCAAGTCGGCCTGCATACAGTAAGTGTAGGGGCGAGTCCCAGATGCACCTAGGCCCTGGGTGAGGACAGAGCAACTGGAGCAGACAACACAACCCTGTATCACATGGAAAGGCCAAACCCCTCCAGCAGAACAAAATGAATGCTAACACCCAGGCACAACCTGCAGCCCCCTGCTCTAGCTTTACTGAGCAGATAGTTACTGTGTTTACTTCCCACTCCATATGCTGGGGAGGGCACTGTCAGGAGACCCACCTTGCTCCCACAGTGCTGCAGTCTAGCAGGAGGTGCAGCTTGACGTAAGGGATTTATGCTATAAACATCACTACCTCTTGTAGGGTGGGGCATGTGGGTCTTGCCTGAGCAGGGACATCCAGGAACATGAGGGTGTTAGATGTTCTCTATGACAAGCTACACAAAGGATTTGCATACTTTACAATGTCATTGTATGTTTTATACTTGAGTAAAAATAAAAACTGTGATAAATGTGCCAAAGAGTGCCTGGTCCTATAAGCACAATCATGAAGTAGGGGTGGGCAAACAATTGAGCCTAACAGGGATTCTGTCCTGACAGGGTCTGTGGGTGTTCAAACCCACCCAGTGCACCCAAGATCCAAGAGAGAAGCAGATCCTCCCACCCCCTTTCAGTTTTGCTGTTTGTTTACATGAAGAAATGCTTGTTTCTATCCTTTAGCTGCTTAGCCCAAGGCACACAAACACTCACATTCATGAACACACTGATCATGGCCCCCAAAACTGTCCACAATGTCCCCACACTTCCTTTTCTTTTCTGCTGCCATTGGTTTAAAGAACAGCACCTTTCCCTGAAAACCCGAGATAATCCATTCACCAGCTGTCAGCTGTCCATTCCCTCAGAGCAGCTTCCTGGGGGAGGCCAGTGCCCTCTGGAAGAGTCTGGGTACTAGAACAAAAGCACAGTGGCTCTGTGGTTTCCCCTCAGGTGTGTGAGGAAGGAAGAGGAGATATCCGGAGCTAGGAGCCCACCCTTCCCCTCTTCTGCCCCTCCTTTCTCATGCTCTTGCCTGTCCCCCAAGTGACCAGAAAGGGGAGCAAAAGGGAATGTTAGATGGAATGTTTCCATTCACCTCTTCTGAATATACTTAATTGCAAGCCAGAGAGTACCGGGCAGGCAGTGCTGTCAGTGGCTGTCCACTCCCTGCTCACTCCCAGTGCTCATGCAAATACGGCGTTGTAGCCCTGGGCACTGTGTTCAACCCTGACTTCACCATCCTTGCACCTAGACACTCCTGTTGGGCAACTTGCCACTTTTATGACCCTGGCCTGGTGCAGAGGGCAGCAGTCATGAAGGGAGAGTGCATTTATATGGCCCCTTCCAACCTTTGGCTCCTTTGTGTGAAAATAAAGGCCCCTCTCAGGGTGGATGCACCATGCAAGCCCAAGGCACCAGCATTGGCCACACGAAAACTTCTCCCCCTCAGTGGCACCATGCCCCACTTCACACTCAGGCAACCTCAGGAGGAAAGGGACTCAAGGTAGAGAGACTCCTATAGTCATCCACACTGCCACACTCTCAGACCCCGGAGGGAGAAGATGATCAGGATTCCATGGCAAGAATGGACACTCCTCTCTGCAGACACTAACATGGCCCCTGGTCTCCAAAGCCTGCCTGCCTCAGGAAGTATCTACGTTGGTGGGGACTTCAACCCCACCCCCTCCATGGAGCAAGGGGTGAGAGTAGGTGCATCTGCCCACAGCAAAGCTGGACACCCATTCCCAGGAGCTCACATCCCCTCTTTAATGGCCCTTGTTCTGCCTTCTTTTGACCCTGGGGAGTCCCCAACACCCTCCCAATAAATTTCCTTTTGATTGAATTACCTAGAGTTGATTTCTATAGGTTGAGACCATAAAGTGCTAATTGGCACAGAAGGCAATTAAATACTAACATCCCAGCCTCCTCATCCCATTAAATATGTGCTGGGTGAAAAGAGCTGGACAAGCTGGACATGGTCCCTGCATCAAGGAAGTGAGCTGACAGAGATGGGTTCAGTGTAAAAATGTGCCCTGTTTGGTGTGGAGGATGGGAGGTCACTTCCTGGGGATCTGCCTATTCCACTCCACCACCCATTCCTGGGGGACGTGCCCTCCTGAGGAAGGAATCATGCCTAAACAGTGTGACCTTCTCTGGACACATGCTTGAACTGGGACCCTCCCAGTGTGTGCTGGGTCTGCCTCAGCACTGAGTGAACACGACCTGTGGGCCTAGGGCTTCTCCAGAGTTCCTTCCATGCCCTTCAGCTGACCCCATAAGCACAAGACTGCCAGACATCCTGAGGGTCAGTCAGCCGCTGCTCCATATAAAGCCTCTGGACCTCTGAAGGCCTGGGCTATAGGTCACACACTCCAGGGTAGCAGATTCTTTCTGGATACAGAAGTGGGTTCTGCAGAGGTGTCATGAGAAGAGCAGGAAGCACCAACTACTAGCACCAGCTAGACAGGTGTCTGAGGTGTGAGGACAGGGGCTACAGGTGGGGAAGCAGCCTGTGGGCTGTGCTCTCAAGCTCCACAGCTCCCTGCAGGGCTGGTATTCAGAGCACAGTGACATTAGCATATCTGAGAGCATTTTGGACTCTGATGTGGAGAGCTAGCACCTCAGACACTTCACAACCTGTGAAGGGGCAGTGGCTTCCCCTGCTTTGAGACACCTCCAGGCTCCTGAGAAGCCACTTAGGCAGCTCCTGCCATCCTAAGGGGCGTAGTGCTTAGTTAAGTGACTCTAGAGAGTGTGGCTAGAACCACAAGTCACTGAAAGTAAGTGAAGCCACAGTGTCCGTTCAGGTTTCCCTGAGTTTCAGTTCTTAATACCTTTCACATTTTCTTTCAGCGGGTTTCCACACCATCTGTAGCATACTGTGTATGACTCTATTTACTTTCTCTAATGGTGTAGCAAATATTTTCTGTACTATTACAAAATGTTAATAAGTACATTTTTTCATGTTTGGAGCAGGGCTGAGCACAGATGTGAGCTCTCAGCAAAGCAGGGGTGGTAAGGGCCAGCCACATAGGTAACTATACTTTAATTTAGTGAACTCTATTAATCAGTATTTACTTTTTTGTGGGGGGGTGGTACCATGGATTGAACGCAGAGGCGCTTAAACACTGAGCCACAACCCCAGCCTTTTTATTTTTTGCTTAGAGACAAGGTCTTGCTAAGTTGCTAGGACCTCACTAAGTTGCTGAAGCTGGCCTTGAACAGCCTCTTCCCCAGTCACTGGGATTGCTGGTGTGCACCATCATGCCTGGATCTAGATTACTTTTATGCTTTCATGAGTTTATTTTGTGTGGTGCTGAGGATGGAACCTAGGGCCTCATGCATGCTAGGCAAACACTACCACTGAGCTACATTGCCAACCCACTTTCATCATTATTATTATTATCATTATTACTATTATTATTTTGGTACTGGGGATTGAACCTAGAGGCACTTAAGGACATTCCCAACCCTTTATATTTTTTTATTTTGAGACAGGGTCTCACAAAGTTGCTAAGGCTGGCCTCAAACTTGCAATCCTCCTGACTCAGCCTCCCAAGTCACAGGGATTATAGGTATGAGCCACCAGCCCACTTTCATTATTTTACACAAGAATACAGTGAATATTTTTGTGTAGAGAGCTTTGCATGTAGGATGCTTTCCTTGGGGGCGGATTTCAGAAAGCCCATGTTCTGGAGTCAGAGGCATCACACAGTGCCCCAGGGCCTCCTGCATGGAGCCAGTCTTCACAGCCATGCCTCATTTAAGCTGGAGGCCCCAGGGCCCCTGTGCCCAGGAGGGCAAGTCACCTGGCGACAAGTAAGGGAGGGAAGCAGGTGCTCAGACAGGTGCACTCACAGGGAAGTCAGGCTGAGCAGAACAGAGGGAGGAGGAAGAGGTCTGGGGAGAGGGGCAGGCTGCAGTTCAATAGCAGCTGAGACAGAGTGTAGGAGGGACACGATCTGCACAGCTAGGTGCAGTACAGGTGGATTTGCAAGTGCCACAGAGGCAGCAGTCAGAGTGGTTTGACTGAGATGGAGAGGGGATTGATCCAGGCAAGGGACAGATGTAAGGGTGATAGGATGGAGAAGTCTAGGTGGGACCAGGCCTGCAGTTCAGGTGAGGAGGAAAAAATGTCAAACAGATAAATGGGGGACCCCCTTGTGAGTTCACTGGGACTATGGCATCCACAGGGCAACCACAGTGTCCTTCACAGGAAATTCTGCTGAGCACCAGCCCAGCAACCGGCTGCAAGAGTGGCCTTGGAGGTGGGCTGGGGTGGGAACTCAGGGCACAGCGCAGGGAGGGAGGCCAGTGGAGGAGAACAAAGGATGGAGCAGGGCTGAGCACAGATGTGAGGTCTCAGCAAAGCAGGGGTGGTAAGGGCCAGCCACACAGGTCAACCATACAGAAACTCAGGAGACATCCTGGAGGGACTATAACCCATGGAGGAGGGGAGACTGGGCCCTGGGAGGACGCAGGGCAGGCAGGGCACAAGGATTCCCTCCTCCCTAGAGGTGGGACAGCCTGAGGATCCCAGCCTACCCGGCTGGAGGGTTTCACATGCACATACCCAAGGGGCCATCTGCTTCTTTACATTGCTCTTTAAGTAGCAGAAAATTCCTTTATGTTCTTCCTTGTCTCACACCGATTAAGAAGCTGCACTTCCATGGTGCAGTCCGTCTATCCCTGATCTGTCAACAGGGTCCTTGGCTTTGGCTCAGATCTCTTTGTGCTGTCACACATGAGGTCACACAAACCCTATTTTTCTGTGTTGGCTCACCAAGGCAATTTGAGTAGTGATACTTGTGAGCATTCCACACTCCCCTAGGCCCACTTGTCTTCTAGCTGCCACACCACCTGGGGCTCAGGGTGAGGGATACAGGCCTACCCCAGGCGGTACCTACTGCCCTGTACACACCTGCCCTAGAGTTGGGGACCACTCATCTATGGGCATGGTGAAAGAGTCACCTGTTTTCTTCTGGTTCTCTGTAAAGATCTTAAATTCTAGTTTTAAGATCTAAGCAGACTGTTTTTCAAGGAGTCTGTTATGTTCCTGGACCCTCTCATGGGAAGGACACAGGGAGCTGTGGCCAATGCCTTCTCTCTGGAGCCTCAGTGTCTTCTGCAGCCCATTAAGTGTGTTTGCAGAGAATCTCTGTTGGGGCCTCCAGATCCATCCAGGGAGGCCTCAGTGCAGCACAGCAGCAGCCTGCCCCAGCATGACCTCAGAAGACACTGACGAGTTCACTTTCACAGAAACCCAATGCCCTGGAGTCTCCATCCCTACCAACCACAGGCGGCATCCGGGCACCTAGCCCCACATCTCAGCACCCCTTAGAAATAGGCAGGGTCACACCAAGCAGAGTTTATTGAGGCCATCACAGGGCCCACGTACAGAGGGTGCATCGCACGCAGGGCAGATACACACTGACTGCGGGGGTATTAGCGGCAAAGCAGACGACGCAGTAGGCACCTGGCAGGCACCCTCCTCCTAGTAGCATGGGGACTTCAGGTGAGCATGAGAACCACTCCTCGTTACCCCAAGGCTCTCTTAAGGACCCCTTCCTGCTTTCCCCAAGCTCCCTGAGGGTGGGAGTAGGGTAGGGTCCCTCTTTGTGGTCAAGGATGGGATGGTCCCTTGAGATTCACTATAAAAATTAAAATTCCTTTATAAATCACAGGAGAAGGACAGGAGGGGATCCCTGGGGAGTATCACCTGCCACCTCCAGCCGCACCTTCCTTCACCCCCAAGTTCTGACCCTGGACTAGAGGGCAAAGAGAAAGGACTGCAGGCACAGAAAGGGCACGAGACAGAGGACGGAAAAGGGAGGCTGAGGGACAGGACAGAGGAAGGCGTCAGAAAGGATGCATCAGAGGAAAAGTGAGGGCACTGGGGCTCCACAGCCTCATAGCCCCCACATCCATGCCCTGGGGGTTCAGGAAAAGAAGTCCCAACCCAGAGACTCCCACAAATTTAAGGTCCCATGTGCCCCCAATCCTGTCCTTGCTAAAGCCACAGTGGCCTTGAGACATCCCAGTGGTGGCTGCCCTGGAGTGGCGGGGTGGGAGTCAAGGGCAGTGGGCAGCTACTCCAGGTAGATGTCCTCTGTGGGGCAGGCGTATGCCAGGTGCTCCTGGTAGTACTCCAGGAAGGCGCGGCTGCAGGAGAAGTACCATCCTCAGCCCAGTCCCCAAGTAGTCTCCATCCCTCCTGCCCGCCACCAAGCAATTACACCCACACCACTGTGCCTTCTCATGACTCTCCAGGCACCTGTCCTACCTCTCAAGGCAATGTACCTGTCTCTATCTCTGTGCATCAAGGCTCACCCACTCACCTGTCCACCCTGGACCCCACTTACCCCACGCTCTGCGCCACTGGCCTCATGGACTCCTGGGACACAAAGACATGGCAGGCGAAGCGGCTCAGCAGTGGATGTTTAGTGATGAAGCCAAAGTAGCTGCAGGGAAGTTGGGGGAGGTGTGAGAGCAGTGACCTAGCTTCGGGCACCCCCAGATTATCTGCAAATTGGCCGGAACTATGGGCTCTGGGGCAGGGAGCAGAGGACAATTGTAGGGGTCACACAGCATGAAGATCTGAAGGTGCCTTTGTGGGTCCCAGTCCAAGCACAGTATTGGGCACCCAAAGGAGCCGGTGCTGAGTTAACTCCTTGACCAGGGTGTCAATGTGCACAGGAGCCAAGGCAGCCCCGCCCCCACCCTGTCCAGAGCCCACCCAGGATAGACGAGAGGGCTCCACCTCACTCAGGCCTCCTCTGTGGGCCCTCCAGTCCCACCTCAGGCCCTGAACACAGCTGCCCCCAAGTTCTGATACCATTCTGGATATCACCCTACTCTGAAACCCTCTTGGCCTCCATCTTTTTCTCTGACGGGAGGAAGCACTGTTCTCCCAGCTGCTCGGACCCTTCCTGCATTGCCATCCTCTTCTTCCAGGCCACTAGTAACTGCTGTCCAGAGGGAGCAGAGGTCAGACCTGCAGCATGAGAATCCAGACCCTACTCCACCCAACCCTGGGCCAGCCAGAACCATTCCCTCATGGCTTTAGGTCTGTGGTTCTACCAGAGGGGAGGTCACAATAGTATCACTGCCAAGGACAATGTGGCCTGTTGTATATGAGCAAGACTTGTCTCTAACGCTTAAATTTTGTTTACTAATGTTACTAAGGTACCATCCTAAGCAGTATACCTTCTTAACTCACACAGATCTCACAAAAGCCTCTTGAGGTAGGTGTCCTGACGGAGAGCATAGCATAGAGGATCAGCGTCTTGCTCAAGACACACAGCCAGGCTATGGCAGCAACACAGGCAACCTTAACTTCCCTGCCTCATTCGCACACAGCATGCCCAACCCTCCTGCCTTCCACCTGCTGCTTCCCAACACAGTAGGTTAACTGCTCACCTCACACCATTTCCTCAGTGCCCCAAATATGAGGGTCTAAGTGGGATCTGAAGCAACAAATATTAGGAAGGTCTGGGTCAGGACAGCAGCTCCCCCACCTCCTCTGCCTGCCACCTCCAAATCTTGACCCCAAACCCCTTGTCTGACCATCTCCTTCATGGAACTTTAGCTGGGCCAGCGTCCCATGGCCCAAGCTGTGGCTCCTATGGTTTCCCTCTGAAGAGAAATAAGGTTGTTCTTTTTCATCTCTAAACAGGGCCATTCCATCCTTGTGGCAACTGCTGTCCTGCAGTCTGGTCCAGCCTGACACCATCTCCTGTCTCTCACCCCTCTAGCAGTGGTTCAACAGTGGAGCTGTCTCAATGGAGAAGATGCAAAACCGCTTGGCCATCTTCTAGCCAGCAGACAGCCCTCCACATCCTCTTCAACAAGAATCCGTGACCCCCATGACACCCTTGACACCTGAGCCCAGCCCTGGCAGCATGGTGTCCACTTGCATCCCACCATCTCCCTGCAGTCCTGAGCCTCTGATTGGCCCTGTCTCTGGGTCCTTCTCCTCTCCCTTTAGGATGTGCAACTCAGCAGGTAGGTGTCTGTGCCTGGGGAGGAAGCCAGTAGTCCCTGACTGCCACCGCTCTCACTGTGGCAGTTCTTCCTCTTCTCACTCTGCCTAACCATTCTGTTCACCTCAGGGTGTCTGTTGTCTACCTGTGGCAGACCACCCTCTTAAGTCGAGAAACACTGTGATGGGTCCTCTCATCTCCTTCTGTGTGTGGGGTCACTGCCCATCACCCAAGTAAACATCACCATCGATCCCTCCAGGTTAGCCTCCACCGTCAATTAATGGAAGTCCTGCCTGTTCCACCCCATAAGTGCCTCTTTCATCTGCACACTTCCCACCAGGACATAGCACCTGGAGCACTTTGGTAGTCTCCTGCCTGTGGTACCTGGTCAGTCCACTCTACACTGCAGTCAGAGTCAGCTGGTCGACCTATCTAGGGTACATTCTCCCATAAAGACCCTTCTGTGGCCCCACCGCTGATGGGATGATGCACAAGTCCCTCACTAGTGCATTCCCATAGCCTTGGTGCAGCTGGCCCCTGATAGGCTGACCCTCTTCCTCCACCTTCACCTGCTTATCATTTGAGCTTTGCTTTCCCAAGTCTTGCAAGGCCCCACCCACCTCTGCAGTTCTTCCCAATGGTGCCCAGATGTCCACCAGGTCACCCAAAGAAGCTCTGGCACTTCCCCTTTTGTGTGTGTGTGTCTCCTACCCATGTCTCCTGAGTCTACTCACAACAGGTGCCATACGGGTACAGGTGGGGGGATGAGGACTAGAATACAGGAGACCTTCAGGGTTAGTGGGGGCCCTGGGGAAAGATTAGGCTCTCACCAGCTGTTGCGAGGGTGACACCCACAGAATGAGATGTTTTTCATCTGGAAGAAGTGGCTGCAGCGCTG
This sequence comes from Aplodontia rufa, assembly GCA_004027875.1. Lineage (NCBI taxonomy): Eukaryota > Metazoa > Chordata > Mammalia > Rodentia > Aplodontiidae > Aplodontia > Aplodontia rufa. The sequence goes on from PVKS010011044.1 coordinate 44,778, forward strand.
GAACTAGAGCAGAGATAGGCAGAGGCGTCCTAAGTTAGGCAGAGAAGGCCGGTGGCCACTGCTAGCCCCACCTGCTGGATATTCCTGTCAGCCTACCCCTACGCCAGACTCTCTTGCTCCCCTGCCCCCAGCTCCTCCCAGATCTCAGTCTCCCACACCCGCACCTCAGGTCCTCCTCCACTCAGACTCAGCTTGACCCCCCGCAGAGAGATCTCAAGGTCACAGGCAGCAGGTGGGCGCAGGTGGACAGTCAGTTTCCGGGCAGTGGCAATCTGAGGAGAAAGGTTGAGGGGAAAGGTCTCAAGGGTCCACGAGGGCCTCTCACTCTCCCATTGGTAAACAGTGGTTCTATTCTTTTTAGACTGTCGGAAGCCTCTTGCTACCAAAGGCCCAAAGAAAATGAATCTGGAAGATGAGAGGGTGGCCATGGCCAGCCTTGGTCTCAGGACAATTCAGTCACTGCTCTGTGCACCTCTTCTCCCTCTGTCCCTTTAGCCAGGCTGCTCCTACTTCTAGTTCCTCACTGCCGGGTCCCAGTAAGCTCCTGGTAAATCCTCAATGCAGGACATGTCTATCCCACTTCCTATTGCTCTTCAATCTGGCAGATAGGCATGTCCTCACTAAATAGCCACTGAGTGAATGAATGAGTAAAAATGACTCCTGGGGAAGGAACTGTGCAAGTTGGTCTCAATTTTCAGACAGGAGGAATGTAGGCTGAAGAGAAGGGGCCATAAAAAGGTGAATGCCCAGTGAGCCAAGAGATCCAGAAGTGAGGGGAACAGTGCCACACTTTGCCCTTGGTCTGTCCGCTCAGCCTCTGAATCAGGGCCATGGTGCCCACCCCTGAGCTGCCCTACATCCTCTCTGGAGGATGTTGGATGCTTAGAGTGGCAGGGATCTGTGCCAGTATGCAGAGCCAGTGCAGACCACCACATAGGCCTATGCCCACCCCCACCTCCAAACTGACCTTCTGCATGGCCGCACACAGGATGCCATTGCCCTGGTGACATGGCACCTCCACAGAGCCTAGGAACTGCACATCGAAGCGCTCCACCCAGCAGGGGCTCCGCTTGCTCCCTGAGGGTCACATGGGCAAGGTCAGGGGGGTGATGGAGAGTCTGGGAAGACAAGCTGCCCCTCAAGAACGGGGCCTTACCTGCCAGGTCCTTGACAGGGCCAGGCACTGCATGGGCATAGAAGGCAGGGAACACACCACGCTCTCCTGTGCGCATGTTGAAACCCCGGCACCAAAAGTCATCCTCCTCGGCCTCCACCAACACTGGGTCATCCACATCTAGCTCCAGCTCGTCAGGGTGGCGAGGGATGAACCTGAGGTCAGGCAAAGGCAGGCCTGCTGGGTCATGCCTAGTGGTGTCCTTCTGTCTGTCGACTGAGGCTAAGCATTACCAACAGCAAGGGGGACTATACCTGAAGACAGCCCGGTGGGTCTGCTCTCTCTCCTCTCCATTAACCAGACAGGAAAAAAGGCCAAAGGACTCTGTGCCTGAAACAGACAGAAGAGGCAGAGATGCAGAAGCAGTACTTGAGGGCCTGGCCTTGGACTGCAACCAAGTCCCTCCCCAACAGGTGTCCTGAGTCAAAGAGGGAGGAAAACCAGCTCAACAGCATGTGGGACAGAGCAGACCCTCCAGAACTCCCTCCCCAAAGACAGGTTAGGGGAGGACCAGCCCCCCCTTCACCACCCAGGACACCTGGGTACTTTGGGGACTGGATGGGGCCTGGGCCAAGGAGATGTGCTTTCTCCTCTGGGGAAGCCCCTTTCACCCCCACTTCCCACTCACTGGAGGACCGAGATGTGCTGTTGACAAAGACATTGAGGAACTTCTTGGAGAAAGTGAGGTCGGGGCTGCCGGGAGAGACATCCCCAGGGACCTGATCACTGCCTAGCAGTGCGGCCCCCACCTCCTCCTCGCTGGCCTCCCCGCTGCTGTCCTCTTCGCTCTCGTTGCCCAGGCCTGCACAGCGACGCAGGCTCACCAGCTCCAGCTGGGTGTGCTCATCCACCACCAGCGTGTATTTGACTGCATCATAGACCAGTGAGGCATCCAGCGGCTCTGCAGAACTAGCGCCCCTGCCCCCTGGGGGCCCCAGGCTGTCCTCTGCATCCTCCTCCTCCTCCTCTTCGTCCTCTTCATCCTCCTCCTCTGAGCAGGCCGTGGAGCAGGCACGGCCAGGGCGTGAGGCACGGCCAGGAGAGGCCCACAGCGGCGTGATGGTGTCCCTCGTGGGGTTGCTGAGGAAGAGGCAGGGCCCCTGCTGTGCGGTACCAGGCCGAGGTGCTGCCGGGGCAGGTGGAGGCGGGCCGCAGAGGGTCTCCATGTCCACCAATTCCACGCCTGGCCCCACTGCCACCTCGGGGTCCTGGGAGTCCTCGATGGCCCTCCTGGCCGGCGACACAGGCTCCCCAGGCAGGCGCTGCGCGGGAGACAGACACTGGCCAGGGCAGCGGATGGGGGAGGAGCCCTCGGAGATCATGCGGCTCACCAGGTTGCTGAGCAGCCAGGGCGAGTCGGCGTCCTCGCTGAGGTCTGGCTCCGATTCGGACCCCGACTCGTATTCACTGTTGGTGTCATCAGGGCCCACCGGCAGGAAGGCCGGGCGGCGCAGCGGTTCGCGCAAGGGCTCAGCCTCGGTTTCCGGCTCTGAGGCCGGTGAGGAGGCCTCTTCGATGGAGTTGGTGAGGTGCGAGGATCGGCCGCTGCTGCTGCTGCCACCATCACTGCTCATCTCCAGCTCAGTCTCGGAGATGGATGAGATCATGCGCCCCAGGCGGGCACCGCTGGCTTCCTCCAAGTCAGAACCCGGGGAGGACAGCTCCTGGCTGCTGCGACGACCCCCATGGCCCCCACTGGAGCGGCTCCTCAGGTCAGCCTCTATGCCAGGATCGGAGGAGGGCGAGGCGCCACCTGGCGCTGGAGGCTCTGGGGGCCGGTTCCCTTCACAGTCACAACCTGGACACAGGGGTGACTGCTCCTCACAGAGTCCCTCTTCTGTTGGTGGGAGGGGGCCAGGGAGCTCTATGGGGCAGGGGTATGGATCATGATCACCACTGGCCAGTCCTCCTTCCAGCAGCCAGCTAACCCTCTCTCCCCCCTTCCCCAGAAGGCCCCCCACCCCTTACCTCCAAGGGGCTCCTGGGTCTGAGAGCACAGTATCATCTCCTGCCAAGAGGCTGGGGGTGCAGGGGCAAATCCTCCGTTGTTATTCAGAGAGTCCTGGGGAGGGGAGAGGGACCAGACAGCAGATGAGGAAGGGCTCCAATTTCCAGGGGTGGGAGGGACCTGCTTCTGTGAGGTATAGAACCTCAGGTGCTGCGAACCCAAGCTCAGCTTTAGGGCTCTCACCTGGGTTCCCAGAGAAGTTAGGTGAAGTGTGGTGGGCCGGTGCTTGTGGGGTTCCTCCAGGGAAGGGGAAGGGATAAGGGGCTCCTGGGCAGGTGCCTCTGATTCAGGTCCTCCTCCCTCCTTGCCCTCCCCATCTCCCTCTTCCTCCTCCTCCTCCTCCTCCTCTTCCTCCTCCTCCTCCTCCTCTTCCTCCTCCTCTTCATTGTCATCAATCATCTCAAACTCCTGGAAGTCATCCTGGAAGGAGCAGATGGCGTGCAGCTGCTCCGACCGCCCCAGGGAAAGACTGTCCTGCAGGAAAGAGAGAGATGGGCAGGGCTGGGCCAGAGTGAAACAGCAACCTGGGTCCTAGGTGCCAGGAAAGGGGAGAGCAGAAAGAAGTCATTGGAGAGCTCCTCCCAGTTCACTCTGGCCCTCACCAACAGAGTGATGTTTTTAAAGATGTGCTTAAAACACCATTTCTCAAGAAAGATCCAAATTCCTGAGACTAATATATTTTCAGAGTGGCCCCAACCTACTTTCTAAAGCCTCATCTCACTCCAAAACCCCATCACATTTGACACTGGCACTATTTCCTTCATAACATTTTTTTTAGAAAGAGGGACAGTGAGGGGGGGATCCATTTTTTTTAAGAGAGGGACAGTGACAGAGAGAAAGTGAGAAATAATTTTATTTAGTTTTTCATGTGGCCTTTGTTGCTCTGAGACTTCAGTGTGGACGGGGTTCTGGCATTTGAAACCGTGTACTCGCACATGGTGGGCAAGCACCACAATCGCTGAGCCACTGCTCCAGCTCCATTCATAACATTTTTTAACACACAATTAACAATTGCTGTATGTGGCTTTTGGTGCATCTTTACCAGAATGCAAGCCCCACCAGGGAAGTCATGCCCATATTGTGCATTGGTGCACCCACCCAGAGAACAGCACCTAGGGCTCAGTGGATGATTAGTTAGTAGCAAATGAATGCATAAAAGAGACAGCTGCACTCTGAAGATTCACAAAGCTTGCACCAATCCCAGGGCCTCTGGCATAGTCAACCCTTCTGCCAGCAATTCCTCTCCTCCTTCCACTCCTACCTACCCCATCTGCCTGGCTCCTGCTAACCTCAGGGCATGGCTGACATTTCTTCTGAAAAATCTCCCTATTTCCCCTAGTTTGGATCAGATGTCCTTCCCCCTCATCACACTGTGTGCCCCAGTGGAAATCCAGCTGGTGACACTTAGGTAGCATCATCTCCTACATGTCCTTTTGCCCTGCTAAGCTGCAAGCCCCAAGGGCAGTTGTTCTGTTCCACTCCCAGCGCCTGGAAGCACAGCTCTTGCCACACAGCAGTTAATCAGAGTAAATGAAAACAGAAACAGAGACACAGAGGAGGACCAGGAGACAGAAGGAAAAAATTTTCAGGGGTGGAGCCTTGAGAAAAACAGATGGAAGCAGCAGAGGAGATGGGGTTGATGTGGCCGCTGGAGGGATTAGATCTTTGTGGGAAGTAATCTGGGGACAGAGGACACCTGAAGTGAAGACAACCTCTTCTCTGTAGGTCCTGGGTAGTACTGGGCCTACAATGTGTTAGGAAGACAGTGTGGATGCTTAGGAATCCCAAAGGCCAAGCAATCAGAGGATTTCCTGTGCCAAGGCTGAGGTCAGACTCACCCCAACCCCAAGTGAAGGCAAGGCAGAGCCTAAGCAAGGCCCTCCCTCCCAACCCTTTCCCCCACCTTCTCACAGTGGTCGGAGTCGTAGCTAAGGCCCAAGCCACAGTCATCGGTGATCTCAGACAGGTCTTCATCATCAAATTCTTCCAGACTTATGTCCTGGGGAGGCCTGAGGAGGAGGCCCAGGTCAGGGAGCCCCCAACCCTGGACTCCCTGGTGGGGAGGGGACGCTGAGGAAGGGCTGAAGGAGGCCTCCAGCTCCTAGGCCCCCAACTCCCAGGCCCACATCCTGTCATCTTGACCCAGGCTCTGATCTCCAGTCTTCCCCCATCCAAGCCAAGTCAGCTCAGAGGAGCTCTCTCAGCTCAGGCCCCTATGGGTCGCAGCCTGAGCCTCCGAGGAGTCTGCCTGAGCCAGCAGGAGGAGGGGGAGGGGAAGCCAAAGCTGCGGCAGCAGGGAAGGAGGGGTCCAGGTGCTCCGGCCTGTTTCCCTTCGCCCCCCCCCCCCCGCTACCCCTCCATGCCAGTCTGTACCTAAATGTCCAAACCCTTCCAATCACCATCCCTTCCTCCAGGACTCCAGGCTTGATTTCAACTCCTTCCCTGCCTGGGACCTATGGGCTAGGCCCCAGCCTCCACAGGAGGCGGCCCAGCAAAGCCAAAAGGACACCGCTAGTCACAGACTGTGTGCCCAGCATCCCGCCTGGTGGGCCGCCCCCTCCAGAGGGTCAGTCCAGAGCCCTCCCTTGACGGATCCGCAGCCGCGCTGGGTGCGGCAGTATCCCGGCGGGAAAGGGGGGTGTCGCTGGGTCTGGGCAACAGAGGCAAAGCCGGAGGGGCTCCGAGCCGAGGTGGGGGATGGGCGGCAGCAGTCTGAGACCTCCGGACCGGAGTGGGGCCTGGGTCCGCGGAGGAGGTGGGGCGGGGTGGCGCGGCAGGGCGCATGGGTCCGGGTCCGAGGGCGACGGGAAGGCGCCGGCCCACGAAGGCCCGGGGCACCGAGTGCGTACCTGCAGCCGGGCGGCGACAGCGAGTGGAAGGTGGAGAGAGAAAACATCTCCGCGCGATCCGCCATCTTCCCGGGAGAGGCCGTCCGGCTGCGGGGGGGAGGGGTGAGGCCACAGCCCGCGCCCTTGGCCGCTCCCGCCCTCGGCCTCGCGCTCCCCACTCACCTCGTGACACGCCCTGCGACACCCGCCCGCGACACACCTAGCCGCGCTGCCAGGACACCGCGGCAGCGAGCGCCGCGCCGCAGGAGGAGGGAGGGAGCGGCGGGGCGGGGCCTGAGCGGGGGGGGGCGGGGGGGGGGGGGGCGGCCGGGGACCGAGGGTCGAAGGAGACCGCAGGGGTCGGACTCCAGCTGCGGGTAGGTAAGTCTGTGACGCAGGGAGTGGGCCCGAGGCTCGAGGGGTCCTACGCCGGCTGGAGTAGCAGGACCAAGGCTGGGGGGTGTTGGCCCCAGCCTGGAGGGGTCCTACGCCAGCTGGAGTAGCAGGACCCAGGCTGGAGGGAGTCACCCCGAGGCTGGGTAGTCCTACCCAGGATGGAGTAGCAGGACCCAGGCTAGGGGGAGTTGGTCCGAGACTGGAGGAGGTTAGGGTTGGAAGGACGCTCTGCAGGGGAGTGAGGCTTGGGCGGCTTCGAGGCGAAGCGACAGGTGAGAAGGGGTCTGTGGGGCGAGGCAGGATGAGCTCGTGGACTTAGGGTCAGCAGGGTGGACTCCTGGACCTAGGGTCAGCAGGCCGGGCGTGGGACGGCGGGTGGGGTGGGGGGTGGGCGCGCTCAAACGGGGAGCCTGGACCACTGCGGCTCTGGTCTGCGCAGCTCTGCTCCACTGCGGTGCGCTGTCTGCCTGAGGGGAGGATCACGGAGAGGTGGGTGCGGCCTCAGGAGCTGCGCGAGAGCCCTGGGGAATCCGAAAGGCAGAATTGGGGTCCGCCTTCCGGACCCAGCTGTTGCTACTGGGCTGAAGCGTCCCCTTGGGCTGCAGGAGCTGTCCGCCGCTGTGTGCTGATCAGGACCAGTCGGAGCTGTCCCCCGATGGGGTGCTGATTGGCAGAGGGCTATTTCTCCCTAAAACATGGGCTGGGGTAGCCATTCCCCAGATCGTGCTCAAAGGGACTGGACAGGGTCATCTGTCCAAGGGATGTTGACAGGGTCTGGATTCAGAGTGGGCTAGCAGAGACTGAAACGGAATTTTCAGTGCATAGTACAGACTACAGTCTGGAGTGAGGCACTGGGAAAAGTTATGTTCATTTAACTGAAACACTGTTTCAGGAGACCACCTACATTCTGGCTTGGTAAGGCGTTCTTTGTGGAGAGAGATGGTTGGAATAGAACTTGAGGACTCTGCTGTGAAAGTTGGGGAGGGCAGGTAAACACTGCTGTGGGCAAGTCAGGGGAAAAACTAAGGAGGCTTTGTGGAGATTTGGCTGGAATTTCAACAAGAGCACAGTGATCTATCCCTATTTCTCCATGATAGAAATTATGTGCTGATATTTCTTTCTATCTAAATGCCCTGTGAAAAATTATTTCTATGGGATGATGAGTGATTGTGGCTGGAAACTACAAGGAAGAGGGAGATCAGAATCAGCAGGGCAAGACCATTCTTTGGGTGGCAATCTCCAGTCCAGAGGCAGCACCTGATTGGGGGCTGACTGATCATGCTGTCTACTGTGCTCTAACCATGACTTATATTTGATCTTAAAGCATTTTAGAAATGCTACATTAGTACATGTTTCTTACCCTGATGATGAGGAGATGCTGGGGCAGAAGTAGTGTCTCATCTCTTTGAACTTCCAAGGTCTAACTGCAGTAGCAGCACAAGGTGAGGCTGAGTAAATGAAAAGGCTTATGGGCTATTCCTAGGCACCAGGTGCCTACTGCACAAAGTAGGGTTGAGTGAATGAGAATGCCTATGGGATATTCCTACCACTGGGGCATCAGGTGCCTCCACAAGGTGGGGTTGAGTGAATAAGAGGACCTACGAACTATTCCTAGTTTGAGGCATCAGGTGCCGGTTAATGTGGGGTTGAGTGGATGAGAAGGCTTACAGGCCACCTAGGACTGGGGCATCAGGTGCCTCACAAGGTGGGGTTGAGTGAATGAGAAGGCTTATGGGCTATTCCTGGGACAGGGGCATCAGTTGCCAGTTAAGTTGGGGTTGAGTAGATGAGGTGGCTCATGGGTATTCCTAGGACTGGTCGTGTGGTGCCTGCTCAGTGTGGGGTTGAGTGAATGAGTGTGCTTATTTGCTACCTAGGCCTAGGGCATCAGGTCTTTGTCATCATACTTTTTTTCCAATATGCTTTATATTTGAAGCTCAAGGAAGCTGGACATATTCACCACCCAATTCTACCTGTTAAACTCCAGAGATCTTTCCAGAATACACAAAGAGTTTGACCCCTAACTTCCCAGATTTCCTTTTGACCTGCATCTTGTCATCAAACTGGTTAACTTGGACATTCACATAAATAACCCTGGTCTGCTATTCCTTGACTTCTCCAAACTCTGGTAACTTCTCCATAAAGAGACTCTAGAACTCATCTTCAACTGACATTGTACCAATTTTGAAGTCATCTCAGATTGTAACTCTTGCCTCCTTGTAAGCCTTCTCAGATGATCACCTCCAGATTCCAGAAATATAAACACCATTTTGTCTGCACAGCCTCCCATCTTGCCCTAAGAACACAGGTAGAGGATTACCAGCCATAGGATCTGAGAGACTTGGCACCAATCTTTAGCCACAAACTCTCTGAACATGAGCAAATTGCTTAATCCATAGAGAACTCAGTTTCTTTGTACACAATGGTCGCTCTCAGGATACATAACAAGTGTAAAGCCACAGGCACAGAGTTTATTCATTCAATTTTTACCCTTGTCCTGTTCCTCATTCTGGAGTCCACCTCCTCCTGGTCCCTCAGGACCACTCTGCCCAGTCCAGAGAGATATGAGTGAAAGGCAGCTTCCCTGAGGAATTTAATCCTTAAACTGTGCACACTTACCTCCTGTGACCCTCAGAGCTTCCCTGCATAGATGGCAGAACTGAGGCCCTTGGAGAGCTGAAATTGATCCTGGAAGTCTTCTCCCCTGCTGCTGGGGCCCACAGGCCCTGCTGGTTTTCCTGCTGCCTTCCTGGCCACCCACCACTGGTGTCCTTCCAGACTCCTTTCCCCTTAAATGACAAATCAAGGTGGTTCTGTTTGTTTGCTTTGGTGTTTGTTTGTTTTTGTGGTGCAGGGGATTGAAAGGATGTTTTATTTTAACACCCCCCACAGCCCAATTAATGGAATGGACAGCAGTGCAAAGCACAAAACTGGCTGGACCCACAAAGGAGGGTTAGGATAGTAACATGACTCAGTCGTGCTGACAGGATCAACTGAGGCATCTCACAAATTTCTCATAGACTAAAGTCACAAATGCAGAACTATCAGCCATTTATTCTACTCATTGCATAGAAATCACAAAGTACCTCAAAATGCAAACAGAAATGTTTAGTAAAAGTGCTGTCATCAGGGCTGGAGCAGTGGCTCAGCAGTTTCGGTGCTTGCCTGGCATGGGCAAGGACACTGGTTCGAACTCCAGCACCATGTACACAACCAAGTGTCTGAACAACAAAGGCTACATGAGAAACTAAAAATAGTTTGATTCTCTCTCTCTCTCTCTCTTTAAAAAAATGCTATCATGACCAATATCTTCATCGCCTTCCAAATTTTGATTTTAAACATCTAATTCTCTGACCATAACCACCTGGATTTTTTTTCCCACTCTTGCTATATTCCAGTAATACAATTCTTTGACTCTATAAGAAATGTGTGTGAGTTACCATTTGCTGTGTAACAAATTATCCTCAGATTTAGTGGATTAAAACCACTGTGGTCAGAGGTTCTGGAAGAACTTGCTAGTAGTTCTTGTCTGGCCCTCCCTGAGGTTTGGGTACAGTCAGAGCTGAGCTGGGCTAGGTGTCCAAAACAGCTTGACAATGAGGCAGACCACTGATGCTAAGTGTCTGCAGGGAGCTCAGTGAAGCCATCTCCCACAAGTCCAGTGGCCTCCCACAATTCCAGCAAAGTGTCTTCAAGGTGGTTGAGGGCCAGGTGGACACTGCATGACCTTTCTGACCTAGCCTTGGAAGTCATGTGGCATCACTTCTGCCAGGCCCACTGGTCACAGCAGTCCAGCCTATGCAGTGAGAGAGAGGAGTCCTAAACCCACCTCTCACTGGAAGGAGTCAGACTATCTGTGGGTTGTTATGAGATAACCACAAATCTCCCTCCCATTGATCCTCCTACAGCTCTCACTGCCCACCCAAGTCCCTTCTTGAATCTGACTCTCTTGCATCAACTTTTCTGGATTCCCATAATCTGGTATGAAAGTAAATAGCATATTCTCATTTCTTTTTCTACAAAAAAATGCCAAGTCATGGGAATGCTATGCCTTAGAGGAAATGGCATTTAAAACTCATTCATATGGTTTAAGAAAAAAAATCTCACAAATACATTTCAGAAAACAGATTTCTACTGGTGCAGAAGACTGTTATGACATTGAATCAGAGTTGAAGTTTTTAAAGGGATTGCTACTATAAGGGGGGAAATGCCTGAAATCTGCATTTTTTAAGAGAGAGGGAGAGCATGAGAAAGAATCAATTTTACTTATTTTTTCATCTGGCTCTTGCTTTTTTTGACACTTAGTTGTATATGTGGTGCTGACGTTCGAACCTGGGTCCTTGTGCATGCCAGGCAAACACTCCAACTGCTGAGCCACTACTCCAGTTCCTGAAATATGCATGCTTTTGAATTTGTTTTTTTTGTTTGTTTGTTTGTTTTTTAATTTAAAGAGAGGGGAGAGAGAGAGTCATTTTATTTATTTTTTCACTTACCTTTTGTTTCTCTGACACTTAGTTGTACATGGTGCTGGGGTGCCATGCAAGCATTTTAACCACTGAGTCCCTGCTCCGGCCAGAAATCTACATGTTTTAATAGATTCCTTCACATAAATTGCATGCCCAAGGACAGTTTTGTAGAATACAGAGCAGGACCTTGCACATTCACAGTCTTCACACTGCACCAGTGCCACAGCTTCTCTGGGTTATGAAGCCCAGAGAATTTCCCATGTACTGTGCTAAATGCAAAGCATTCTGGGAGTTATTAGGCTGGAGGATCTTTGCTGAGCATGGCTCCTCAAATTTCCCCTGGTCCTCTCAAAGATGTCCTAAAGATAGTGGTGACAGTGTGCAGGCTGCACAACAGGGAGGGGCCCTGCTAGGAACAAGAGACCCTGAGTGGAGATGTGCCAGTTTTCTACTCAGTCTTGTCCTGGAACTCTAGCATAACAACCTCCTTTGGTTAACAAACGCTGCCTTTATCATGCTTTATCTCTTGGATCATTGTCCAGGTTCTAGGCAGGACCTTGCTGGAAACCATGAGTAAGATATGGTGACTGGGCAGCTGGGAGGAGGCTCTTCTGTCCCACCATGCTCAGCCTCCCTGCACCCACCTAGGTTCCTGCACCTCCAAGTAAAGCTGTGCTTGTGCCCACACCCTCGCTCCAGACACTGCTCCTTCAGGAGCCCTACCAGAGGTGGATTATTTGTTGGTCATTACTAGGGCCTCAAGTAAATTAGTATACGTCATCCTGAACAGGGCCTAAGAGACTTCACCTCTGTTTACTTCAGTACCAACTGAAATTCTATTGTTATATTTTAAATTTTTATTTTTCAGCCTGCAAAAAGTATTGTTGCTTTAAAGAGTGCTTACCTAAATTTATCCACACGTTCACATCCCTCTATTCATTCTTTTTTGCATGTCAGACCTTCCTGTGATACCTTTTTTTCTTACCTACAGTACACCTGCTGGAATTTCCTGTAATTGCAAATCTTTGGGTGGTAAACTGTTTGTTCTGGTTCCTGAAAGTTGTGTTCTGGATGTAGAATTCTAGGTCAGACTTGCATCTCTGACTTTACCACTGCATGATGCCTGGCTTCTCACTCCTTGCATAAGATAGGCATACATGTTCCCACCTCAGGGCCCTTGCATGAGCTCTTCACTCCCTTAGACCATTTCCATCGCATTCCTGCATGCCTCCCTGCCTTGCAATCTGTTCTGATGTCTCCTGTTTCCCATGTCCCCCCAGCTCTCTCCTCCCATTTTCTGATGTTTTGGGACAGCACCCCTCACCACTGATACACCACTCCAATGTCCTCCAGATATATCCTGTTTACCATCTGTCTCTACCCCTTTGCACACAGCTTCAGAAGGGCAGAGGAGGAAATCTGGACACAGACACACAAGAGGGATGACCATGGGAAGACACAGGGAGAAAGCCATCTGCAAGCCAAGAAGAGAGGCCTAAAAGAAACCTGAGCTCAGACTTCTGGCCTCCAGACTGGGATCTACCCTGTACACCATAAAGAAGGAAGGGGAGGGAGTGGGAGGAGGAGGAGGAGAAGGAGAAGAAGAAGGAGGAAGGAGGAGGAGGGGAAGAAGGAGGGGGAGGGGAGAAGGAAGGGGAGGAGAAGAAGGGAAGGAGGAGGAGGGGGAGAGGAGGAGAAGAGAAGGAAGAAGAAGGAGGAGGGAGAAGGGGGAGGAGGAGAAGGAGAGGGGGTGGAGTGGGAGGAAGAGAGGAAGAAAAAGAAAAGAAATAAGAGTGGCCAGGGAGAATTCTAGGTCAGATAGGCGAAACCCACATCACCTGGAGTCTTACTCCAGTGTCCTCCTCAGCTTCTGTCATGTGTAGGAAGTCATCTCAGTCACTCTTTTTTTTTTTTTAAAGAGAGAGGGAAAAGTGAGAGAGACAGAGAGAAAGAACTTTATTTAGTTTTTCACATGGCCTTAGTTCCTCCAACACTTAGTTGTGTACATAGTGCTGGGGTTTGAACCCAGGTCCTCATGCTTGCCAGGCAAGCGCTGAAACCGCTGAGCCGCGGCTCCAGCCTCTCAGTCACTCTTGATGTGAGGGGCTGCATTGCCCCCCCGGGAGCCGATCAGGAGGAGGGTGAGTGCCGAAGGCTGGAACCCGGGTCCCCCCTCGTCCGGGGACCCATTCCCTCCCAGCCGGGGAAACGAGGCAACCACACACAGCTGATGGCAGCTCAGAATCCGTTTATTACTAAGGCACACGGGTTTTTATATATGGAGGAGGGGAGACAGCCAAGGAATCAATAATCCTTCTAAGGGAGTTGCCAGGGGTTATGCAGATTTTGAGTACAGACAAACAACTAGGTAACAGCACATTCCAACCCACTCTAACTCTTTGCATAACAAAGCAGGACCTAGCAGCCCTTCCTGAAGG
>PVKS010011045.1:0-57988 GCA_004027875.1 Aplodontia rufa
TTAGTATAATGCTCAAATATTTGGAGATTTTGCAAAATTATTATGGTATAGTTTTAAGCTTAAAATGTATTCTATTCTTGGGGCTGGAGTGGTAGCTAGGCGGTTACATCAAGAGGCGCTTGCCTGGCATGGGCAAGTACACAGGTTCAAACCCCAGCACCCACGTACACAACTAAGTGTCGGAGCAACGAAAGCCATTGAAAAACTCAATAAAAATTGATTCTCTCTGTCTCTCTCTCTCACTGTCCTTCTCTCTTTAAAAAAAAAATGTATTCTATTTTCTAATGTGGTATAATGACAATTTAGTTCAAATGTTAAATTTTACTCAAAATTTCTGGAAGTACACAAAAGCCATTAAGTTACCCTAAGTATTTGAATTATATATAATTTGTATTTTATTGCTTTTATGCCATTACTCCAAAATCAGCTCTAATGAATGCATAGTATTTAATTTTTTAAAAACTATGAATTTTGAAACTCTGTGGTGAAGAAAATGCAGTTTGTGTGCATTTTTTGAAGTCTGTAAAGCAGCTATTCGTTTCAGTAACACACAATAATTTGTGTGATACTTCTTAGACATATAGTCCTATCTTGCCACCTTGAAATGATAATAAATAACAACTACTCTTACAGTGAAACAGTGTCAGAGGGCTACAAAAGGAAGTCAAAGTAATATTAATAGCCCCAAAGTCATATATCAAGCAAATGCAAAGTTCCCTAGAGAAAGATGCGGTGGAATAAATAATCAAATATAGAAGTCTGTATATCTGCCATTAGTGCTCATTTGAGGTGGCAAATACAAAATAGGTTTTGAAACATTTAAACTATTAATCACCACACTAATTTTCAATGTGTGGTGATAATATTTTAAGAATCATATTACTATTCATATAATCTCCACACAAAGAGTTCATGCAAGGAAACATTTGAGAAAAATTGATCCACATAAGTACATTTAAAATCTTATTTATATAAAAGACTTTATAAAATCTGAAAGTTTCTAGATATATCTACCTATAAATAATGTTTTTTTTATTTCCTTTTATCCCAAGCTCATCTGTTCCCCAATACTCTACACCCACCCCTGCCCCATCATGATACCAAAAACAATCAGTATTTCTTTACAGTTCTGTCTGGTAAATTTTCTGGTCTCTGGTAACCTAGTTATAATCAAGTCAAAGTTTTATATTTTTGCTACCTAGGAAAAATTCATAGAAAATTGAGTTTATTTGATTCATAAAACTACTGCTAAGTTTATAAACATCTCTGTTTTGCTCAAATAACACTAAACATAAATTGATTAAACACTAATAAAAACAGGCCAGGCACACACCTATAATACCAGTGACTCAGGAGGCTAAAACAGGAGGATCATAAGCTGAAGGCCAGCCTCAGCAACTTAGTGAGACCCTGTCTCAAAAGATTAAAAAGGGGGGTTGGAGCGGTAGCTCGGCAGTTATGGCATTTGCCCAACACACACCAGTACACCGTTTCAAACCCCAGCACCCACGTACACAACTAAGTTTCAGAGCAACAAAAGCCATGTGAAAAACTCAATAAAAATTGATATTCTCTTTCTCTCTCTCCCTCTGTCTCCTTAAGAGAAAGAAAGAAAATAAAAATAAAAAAGGACCAAGGACGTGGCTCAGTGGTGAAGTACCTCTGGATTAAATCCTCAGTACCAAAAAAGGAAAGAAGAAAAGAAAGAAAGATAGAAAAGAAAAATAGATTAAAAACCCATAGGAGTAATTACCTTTTCCTCATTCATGGCAAAAAGGAAGGTGATCAAACTGGTACTTCCATTCAAGTCCAGGACAAAATAATTTATAGAGGATTTTTCCTGTTATGCTAGGAAAAGACAAAGAGCATGCATTACATTTCAACTTGGGAAGAAATTGGAGTATGTCATTCTACAAGAGGACATTCCAACCTGTGAGCTTGTCAAAGCTGAATGCTGCTGGAGTTGTTCAAAAGGACATTGTCTTTTTTTTTCCCCCTCTACTTTTTGTTCAGTGCCTCTTCCCAACCTACATTTCCTAAAGAGAATGCCTCAAGAAGACTTCAGTTTATGCAAAAAAAAAAAAAAAATAGAGTGTTTTAGATTGACTTCCCCAAAAAATAGATCCAGGTGCAAGAATGTAAGTATTTATTGAGAACTTCAGGAAACTCCAGTAGCAGAATAGGAAAAAGATACAAAGAAGAGTAGATACCACTGGAGAGTAAGCTGTCAAGCTAATGTGTTGCATGACAATTCTCCCCAGTAGTTACTGGCTTTAAGGAGCAAATGTCTCTCACACTTTTATGAGTTATCCTGGTGGTTCTTACCTGGCCAGCTCAGCTGATCTCTACATGCAGCTGGCCACTCTGCTAGTTCTAATAGGTTTTCATTGGCCACACACAATGATCAGCCTTTAATTGGAACACTCAATCTAAGTCATCGCTCAGCCTCCAACAGGATGTTTTAGACTTCTTCAAGTGGCAATTTCTGAATTCCAAAAAAATCACAAGAAAATAAGCCCCACTATGCAAGCAGTTTTAAAGACTCTGATTAGGTCACTTTGCTAATCTCCAAAGGGACAAAGCAAGTTATCTGACCACCCAGACTCTACTTTTTGATGGAGGATCTGCAATATCACATGACAGGAAGGAAGAGAAATTGTGGTTAGTTTACAACTTACCACTACCACCTACCATTCTGGGCAATTGGAACATAACCTATCAGGGAAATTCTGAATTAATCTGTGCTCCAGGATTAATCCATCCAAGCCTTGTATGAGGAAACTGGACTATCAGTCATTGGATGGCTGCTCCAGCATGGTTAATGACCCAGGAATTCTAGCTGTCATCTGCACAGGAGCAGATACAGTGGTTCAAGAACAGACCACAGGCACACTGGTGCAGATGGACGTAGATAGTAGTTTGGGGGGATGGCAACCAGAAATAATGAGTTATAAGGATAATAATGGGGCTCTGTGTGTGAAAAATAAAATTAGCACACATTGGTTCAACACAATCCAACAATCCAAGGTGGATAATATCAATTATTTCCTTTTTAATTCTAACTCTCCCCTCTTTTTTTCTTTTTAAATTCATGAGACAGTAAAATGCCGGGAAAAATGCTATTCAGTAGTGCTTACCTGTTCTCTATTTAAAAGAATGGCACCGTCACTCTCTAGGCCTCATTCAGTAGCTGCCTACTAAGCATAGGAATTGTGGGAATGTGAATTGAAAGCTTGTTTAAGAAACACTATATGATGTTCATGGGAACCATTGTTTTTCACACCACAGGAGAATTAACTGTAAGCTAGCCTAGTTTTAGACAGTTGCACTGCATCTTCCCTCCACACCAATGATTAAGGAACAAGGCAGATATTTTCTGAAAGTAATCAGAAAAAAAGTAATAATCATGTTATTTCAATCACTTTGAACCAAGTGTTACCAAAGACTCAGGTTAGTGTTAGAAATGTAATTTTGTTAGTTTGTTTATAAAGTGCTTCTGTTCAGCATAGTGGAAAGTGATATAGTACAGTTGTTGCGATATTATTGACTCCAAATGTGTGGGCTGAAATCCTGGCCGGCCCCATACTAGCTCTGTGAGCTGGGGTGATACACTTCAGCTCACATTCTTTGATCTGTAAAATGAGGATGATAATGTTCCTATCCCCAAGAACTGTAATAAACATAGTACTCTTAAAGCAATGTTAGGCAACATGTTGAACATTAGCAATTTTTAGTTGTAAATTACCATTCCCACATATAGGATGGTGCTCTCTTAGCTGGAGTTTGTAAGACTAATTTGGGGGAAAAATAATCTGAAAAATGTTTTATAAATAAATTTATTTATATCCAGACATAAGTTAATATATTGAGGAAATCTGACTCTAAAAATTAGAAATGGTTCTGACACCAATGAATGTTTACTTCTTTCCTCAATGACTTGTGGTAAGTAGTAAATTTTCCATTGCATGCAGACCTATTTACAACACCCACATCCACATGCACACATCCACCTTTAAAAACCTAAACACACACAAACGCAACCAAAGCAAGTCTTGTGAAATGGCATTCATTGTGGTATTTTCTATTCTCTTCTATTTCAGTTTGTTAAAGTGTTGGTAGTAATCTGTCATTAATTTTGCCCTTATGACCTTTTTGAAAAATACTGTATAACCAATTCTTACAATGAGACAATCTCGGGAGGAAATAAATTCTATTCAGTTCTGGCCATTCTACAGCCTATTGCCGCCCTGTGGGTCAAGCTTGCCTTTAGTACAAGGAAAGAGAGAAACTTCCAGACCTTCCCACAGATTCCCAATTTTATCAGGCTGCCCTGATCTCTTGTCCGGGTGTCAGCTACCCATCCTTCTCACACTTCTCTGAACATGCAGGACATGGGGAAGAATTCTCCTGCCTGGGAAAATAAAGCCCTCTCTGTGACCTAAAGTTCTGGCCATTGCGGATGTGGGAGGCATGAGGTTGAACCAAGAAGAGGTTATTAACCTCTGGAGAGCTGCGAAGAGCCTCTTTCAAGACCCAGAATAAAAATGATGACCCCTGCCATTTCATTCAATTTGTGGCCAAAGCAGAACATGCACACAGGATCTAATTTAATCCTTGACAATAAAACATATAACAAAGATTCGGGAGCTGGAATTTCATAAGGACATCAGTTGAAAGGCCAGATTAAGTATATTTTTAGACAAATGGTGCTTATTTCATACCACAAAATCACTTGAAACATAGTCCACTTGCAATTTCATCTTCTTCTGCTTATGCCAGTTGTGTATGTTGAAATTCTACCTTTAGTCCTGATTCATATTTCTTATGTGTCTTAAATTAGCTCTACTCTCTGATGCTCATAGTGGGTAGTTTAAATTGGAAAGAGGGGAATTCCACCTTACAAAGCAGTATTAAAAACAGAGATCTGGGGCTGGAATGGTGGCTCAGCAATTACAATGCTTGCCTGGTATGTGCAAGGACCCGAATTTGAACCTTAGCACCACCTACACAACGAAGTGTTGGCCCAACATAACCCATATGAAAAACTAAATGATTCTTTCTCTCTCTCTCTTTCTCTCTCTTTCTTACTATACCTCTCTCTCTCTTTAAAAATTTTTTTTAAAAAAACAGAGTTCTGGGGTAGATGGTGACAGTGACACAAGGATGTGAATGAATGAACTTAATGCCCAATCACCCATACACTTAAAATGATTAACATGTCATTTTTGTGCTACATGCACTTACCACAATTAAAAAAGACATTTAAAAAGTATTAAATAGAGGTTCTTTTGAATTTAGATCTTCTCTCCTCATTCCTAATCTCAACCAAATGTGCCAGTGTCACATATTAGAGTTTATTAGACAAATAAAATATAGTTAATGTGGAACTTTAAACCTGTTACCATCACCTCCTTCCTAATTTTTGTGGCTGTGGGGAGTTACTGCAGGAAGTGGAAGTACCCCTCTTAGTTTCTTATTTAATCAAAAGTTTCCCTCCCCACTGGAAAAATTCTCCATAGTAAACATGTATCTATAAGCAGATTGTTATTGTTTCTAATTCTGAAGCTTTGTGGCAGAACCCTATTGGTTTACTCAAACTGAGCAATCAAAAGCAATAAAAATATCTTTAGAGATTTACACAAATGGGCTATTCCAGAAAAATATGAAAATGGAAGACTTGCTCAACAATTTCTGCTGGGTTGCACCTTGAAAACTAAGAAAACAAGGCCACTTTATATGGGTGCCTCTGTTAAATTAGGCATAGATTTTAAGTAAGGCCTTGAAGAAAACCAGGGAAACAGTTCATTTAACGTTTTTCTCATTGACCTTGAGAGGCATCCATCCAGCATCTTTAATAAAGAACCCTGTAAATAAGCATGCTCTCTTACCTTTGAATTTCTATGGCCTTATAAGCCACTCACGCTTCCCCTCTGTGATTAATGTCATCAGAATTTATTTCCAGTCATTCATGGAGAGCTTTGCTGTAGCTTCCAATTACCAGGACATACATACTTCTCTCTTATTCTCATCTTATTACCAAACTGAACATTCTACTTACTAAGAACCAGGTTACTTCATGTAATATTTTTTATTCAGAAATTTATTTGTTAAGCAATCAAACAAGCTTCTAATGAAGCAATATAATATATATATATATATATATATATATATATATATATATATAAATTCTGAAAATTAGATTTACCCCCTAGAGCCACCCACAATTACCCACCCTTATCCCTCCCCCCTTCCCAATACATGCCTACAAATACCTTAGGTTTCTTCCCCCAGTGCTTAAAAAATGCATTTAACATCTGATTCTTAATTCTGAAATCTACATTATTCAAGCACAATAGCATGCTAGCCACCCTCATCCCCTGTCTTAACTCACTTGACTTCCCAAATAACTGATTATATAGCAAATACAACACACTTAAAAGTTAAAGCTGACTATGTGAATACCTGTTTATTTATCACTGATATGTAAAGCAAAAGACAATAAGTTAAAAGCATTCTGTATCACTATTCTAATCTAATACTACAAAATTGACAAATAAAAGTTTCCCGTCAGCCAGGGGTGGTGGTACTTGCCTCTAATCCCAGCCACTCTGGAGACTGAGGACAGCATCAGCAAAATAGCAAGACCCTGTCTCAAAAAAAAAAAAAAATTAAAGGGGTGGGGACATTGCTCAGTGGTAGAGCACACCCAGGTTCAATTCCAGAATCACCAAAAAAAAGAAAAGGAAGAAAATTTTCTAGTCAAAATTCTGCACTTTCATTCTGTGGTATGCAACCATGGTACTACAAGGAGCTGAAGCGGGATGGTAGGATTCATCGAGAATTTCAAAGACAAAGTGGTGCAAACAGCCCTGGTTAGATCATATTTCAAACAACCGCGAAGATCAAAGTACAATCAAGAACAAGATGTTTAAAAAAAACAGCTCTAAAAGAGATTTTGGAATTAACAGAGAGATCAAAAAATGAAGATTTATAAGATTTATTGGTATACACATTAAAGCAGAGTAAACCTTTTAAAAAAACTAAAGAAATCTCAACATTGCACTCTAAATCTCTTTAATTAACAAGGAAGTATAGTTCATTCAGAAAGTTAATGCAAGTTTATTTGCATTAAATAAAGAACTGAAACAGCCAAGGGTAAAAGATATCAGATGCTTTCCATATATTGGCCAATTCACATTCCTTTCATTTTGGATGCTCTTCTTGAAACCTTTCATCCAGGGAAACTTTCCAAGTGACTTACACACATCGGTTTCTCATGACTTGTACAATGTACTCCAGTTATTCCAGTGACTTTCAAGACCCATTGCTTTTTCAACTCCCAGTTCATACTCTGATCATTGCTAACACTTTGTACAATTCATCTCAAGAAGAAGAAAAAGAATGGGATAAGAAAAGAAAGGAAAAAATGGCAGAAATGTAAGAAATCAAAAGACAGAAAGAAAAACAAGTACAAGCACTATTAAATGAGTAAAAATGCCTCACTCCATTCTTTCTTTCTTCCCCAATTTACTAAATTCAGTTGCCATATATTGAACTTTTTTCTAATAATAATAGCACCATTTACTGGGAACCTGTTAATAGTCAAGCATTGCTCTGAGCATCTTGAAAATACCTTATCATTTAATATAATTCTATGAGATAGGTACTATTAATGTTCTAGTTTGTAGACAAAGAAACTGAGGCACAAAGAGCTTAAGCAACTTAGCCCTGGTCACACAGCTAGTAAGTTCCAGACCCAGGACTCCACCAAAGCAAAGTAGTTCTAGAGGCCATGTTTCTACATACTATACTATGTTACTGTTCTATCTGACAGGACATGCTGGCTGCATCTACTCGGGATTCCATTTAGTATTGTGCACTCCTGGGAAAAAGGGATCCTAGGGATTCATTCCTTATATTAGCACTTATGATAAAGATATTCTATACCATGTCCTGATTTTGCTGCCTGAAAGGAATAGAAGAATTAATCAGTCTTGCTCACCCCCTTAGATAATCTCAGTCTAGTGGAGAATATTTAATGGTACAGTGAAAATAGTGCTTATACAATTACATCGAACGTACTGGTGAGGACATGGGGGCTGGGGTGATGAATAACTTCTTAGAAATTTCTGGAAACTGTCATAGAGAAGGCTACAAATGATCAAAGTTTTTAAATGGTGAGCAAGAGTTTCCAGAAAATGAGGAAGGGAAGGAATTGATGTTTTGAATGACTTGTGAATTTGGGAACTATAAGAGGCCACATTCCTCCCTGAGAACAAATATTAGAGAAGGAAGCAAAACACAAGGGAATTGAGGAGCAGCCGCACAGGGAGCACACAGTGATGGCATGGTCCCTGTTCCTGGCCTTTGAGACCCATCAACATCCTCAGCCTTGGATCCCATTTCCTGTAATCTAATTTGAGTTGGTTTCTGTTAGTTAATACTATTATTTGGGTCTTAACTACTAATTTTTCAGATTACTATATGAGACCAGTTAATAGTAGCCTGTTCACTAGGATACAGTAGCCAAAGGAAAAAAAATAGAAGAGGAGGCAGGAGGGAAGGAGGAAGAGGTTATTTTCTATATCTTTTATTAGTAGCTTCTACCTCTTAAAATTCCCTCTCTGCTCCACCATGATGGGGCATGTGAAAGCCCCATCCAGAGCCCAGAACCAGGGTACAGCCAGTCCTTGCCATATATTGATGAATCAATAAACAGCTCTGCAACAGATATTTCTGTTGCTGTTAGTTTTTTTTTTTTTCATTAGTTCAGAAAAGAAGAGCACTGTATTGCCACTAGCCCTAAGGAGAGACAAAAATAACAAAACTCTCTACTTGCCTTGATCATCAGCAAAAAGAAATGTAATTACATGACATACCAGTTAATTCAGCCATGCCTAAACACTTTCAGAAAGCCATATCAGTATAATAATTTTCTAGTATGAAAGATACAGGAGCATAAACAGAAGATTTTCATTTCCATAAATGAAAATCCATGATGACATTTCTACATGACCTTCTTCTATTGTCACTGTTTTCCTACAAAATGACCTTGTGCCTTCCTGCACTAACATCCAGACAGTAATGTATTTCCCATTGCCAGTGACAAACCAAAGCGGGTAGGTCAGCGTGTGAACAAAACCGTGTAAAGATCCTCACATAAGCAAAACCAAAACAGAGGGCTGCGTGTGACTGATGATTATCAGATGATTGGCAGAAAACCTAATAAAACTTGCTCAGCGTGACAGCAAGAAGAGTTGTTACACAAAATGCAAAAAAAAAAAAAAAAAAGCTGTAAAGTAATTAAAGAAAACAAGAGCAATTATCATTTTGGAAAATTGGAATGTGACCTGTCATTTGTCTATGCTCTTGAATGCAGTACGCTAAAAAGCCAGTTTTCTGAAGGAACAAATGATTCAGTGGCCACCGACCTTAGTTGTCTATCTTCCTATGAGCTAATTCCGGAATCGAAACTTTTCTGTGCCTTATACACCCTTGACAGTCTAGTGAAGTATATGTGCTGCTCAGAACAACATTTCTAAATGCATAAGACAGAGTGGGCACGCAAAAGCAAATTAAATGTAATTGCAATTAAAAAGTAGTTGTAATATTACTATAAAAATGTTAAGAGAAGTTTTTGTGACATACACATATGTAACTTCTTTATTATTCTGGTAAATAACAAAATCAGTAGTAGAGCTAATAACTACTATAATTCCAATAAGGTAGCTAGCTTGAATAATATTTCAAGATAACTATAATATGTAGGGAAACACAAAATTACCAGTGATTGCTATGGTGAGAGTCACAGGTATTTACTAACATATTGTAGTAATCCATGACTCCATAGTGGGGCGCCTAGATTCATAGATGACAGCAATTCTCAGTTTGAGCCTAATAAAGATTCCCTCTCCCCATTTGACAGCACAAACACCAAGAATTCCTGGTTGTCCCTTTTGTAAAAACTACAAATAAAATTAGCATTCCCTGAGTGGGCTAACTAAATGAACACAAGTTTTCACCTTCTAGAATTACTAAGCTTTCACTGAGTTTTCACAGAGCACAGAGGAAACAGGAGGATTAAGGTTCCAGGATGTAGAGAATGATATACCCTGAGAGGTGACAGCTAAGAAATTTGCTTTACCACAAAACTGGCTCCCAGAAGGGCCCTAAAGAAAGATGGATGTAGAGGAGTTCCTTCATTTATCCCAGCACAGCAAGCTTTTCTCTCTGTGCCCTGAAACCCCATAATGTGCAAAGGCAACTCTAACTAAGATAGTGTGGCCAAATATGTCTTCTCTCTGCAATAGTTTGATTAAAACTTCTCTAGAAGGCTCCAGATTCTATCAAAAGATTTTTAGTATCACCCAAATCCTGTGGGTGATACTTTAATTATTCATTAAAACTATTAATAAATGTATAATAATAATGGAAACTTTGTAAAAGCATGTATAAAACACATGTGAAATACTTAGAAAGCAAAACAACAGGGCCCAGGGGTATGGCTCAGTTGTAGAGCACCTTGCCTGGCATCCATGAGTCTCTGGCTTTGAACTACTGCACCAAGGAAGGCAGGCAGGCAGGCAGGCAGGTACAGAAGTACAGATTTCTTTTTATTTACTTGGTTGGTTGATTACTACTGGCATTGGATTGTTTTTAACCATAAAAAGTAGAAGAAATAGCCCTCACCCCAGCTAAAGTGGACACTGGATGATAAAAGAGACAGTAAACAACCATAAAGGAAGCAATGGTCAGTAACAGGAGAATCTCTGTGGCATCACTCAAGCCAGAATTTACTATTTCCCACCTAAAGCCATGTGCATTAATTTCTTAGAACTATTGTAACAAATTAGCACAAAATATAAGACTTGAAATAATAAAAAATTATTCTTTCACAGTTCTAGAATCCAGGGAATTCCAAAGGTTGGTTTTCTCTGAAGGCTGTGAGCAGAAGTCCATTCTACGCCTCCTTCCCACTTTCGGTGGCAACAGCAACCCTTGGCATCTTTTGTCTCAGGCTGCATAATTCCAGTCTCTGATTCTGTCTTCTTATGGTCTTCTCTCTGTCTTTATTTCTCTACTTTTTTGTTCCTTTCTCCTACCAGTAATTCAATTTAGAATCATCCTAAATCCAGGACAATCTCATCATTAGATCCCTAACTAGTTCCATCTATAAATACTTTATTTCCAAATAAGGTCACATTCACAGGTACCAAGGATTAGGACCAGGAGATATCTTTTTAAAGGACACAAGTATGTGTAAGATGTTATGTGCTACTTATTTCTTAATCTCAGTAATGATTGAATTGAAGTTTCATTTGGTGATTTAAAAATATGGAACAAAGAATGGTGTTTGGTTGACTTCAAGATAGATTCATTAAAATGTTTTTAATTTAAAAAAAAAAAGGACACAATTCAATCTACTACACCAAATATTCCTAAAATTGCACATACTCTGGCTACAAAGCTTACTAAAAAGGTGATTCAAGAATAGAGTACAAAGCATACCATACAGCACAAAGCAGATAGCATTCTTATAAATTCTATTAACAGATGCTTCTATCTCTTTTTAAAAAACTGTACTTCATAGATTACTGGCATTTGCAGAGCTGTACAAGAAACCAGGAATATATGTAGCTACACGATAGAAATAGAGTTGACACACTCTGTGTGGTTAGACAAAATGTATTTTAAGGCCTTAACTTTGAGAAATTATAGACCCAAGTAAGGAATTCCCAGAAATCATCTCAGAAATAAGGTGTGCCCAGGTCAGCAGTGGTGGGTGTGGTCAGTGTAGGATGTGAAAGCAGGATAATGTCCTCTTAGTCACTACTGCCTGAGGGTGTTCCCAGTTCTCTAGTGAAATAGGTTCAGTATCACTTACACTGAACTGTGCCTGAATTAAGATATACTGTCTTATATTTGTGCTTAAATTAACTTTGTGCATTTTAAATAATTTCTAGTTTTAGTGATATGTAGACAACTCTTCTAAATTAATTACTTTTGTATTTACAAAAGTCCCAAGAAAATTGCAGAAAAGACTCAAGGTAGTACAAAAAGAAAATGCTCTGTGTAGACCAACCAATACTTATTCAGAAAAAGGAGACTATATGATGTACAAATGTGGACATGTTTTCTTAATTCAACACCTTTTACATATTCTGAGTTTTATAGCTAGGTGCCAAGGTATGGTGACAAGGTTTTCACAAATCCAACTTCATAAATATTATCCTTGTCTTCAAAACAGAAAGTATATTGTCATCTAAAAATTAAAAGTACACATGCCAAGGTATAAATGGTTTATCAATATATATATATTTGTTCATTGTGTTTACTGATGTGTACTTCTTATACTTACTTTAAAAACAGTACATCTTTTAGGAAGAATCTTGTTTTGTCCTGAAGTTTTTGGAATACAGTGAATTCACAGTTAATGGTAGATACCAGATTTCCTAATACTATGACCAAATGACTATTCTTCCTTGTTCTCCATTTACACATGTGATGATGCTGAAGGATATAAAAGAAATATCTCTCAACATTTTTCCCTTTGAAACAACTATGAAACCTGAGATTAGGAATCACCTAATTGTACTAGTACACTCTATGCCTCAGTTTCCCTATTTATAATATGGAGGTTATAATCATTCTTGCATCTAAGGGTTCTTATTTAAATAAGTCAATATTTATAAAGTGTGCATGTAACAACCTTTATTAGTAGTGATATTGATATTAATATTAAAACATCCCGTAGTAAGGGTCTCAGGGGCCACCTATAATTGGAAACCATGAACTTGACTGAATCAGTTTGGGTTTCTCAGGTATCCTTTCCCTGGCTTCCTTCCCTCAAAGCAAATGAGGTTTTACTCTCTGAAGAGAAGAAGGGGGCACTGATGTCAACTCCCACTGACAATAATAATAATCATTTTTTCCTAACAAGTGGATTTTGGCAAGCTTTGACAAGTTTCTCTATTTAGATTTCTAGTATTCAATCAAGGCATTTCTCTTGCATAGGAATGATGGTCTTCTTAGGAAATAGTCATTAAGTTATGAAGGGTCTTGGATTTAAGTCCTCATTTAATTTTAACTAATTCACACTTAAACGGCATAAAATATAACGAACCTCCCTTCTGCCTCTAAATATTCTTTCCCTCATGGCCTTTCTCATGTATGAAATCTGTCACTGCTTTACAAAATGCAAGGAGTCACAAACAAAGAATATTTTCATATACTTTCCAGCCCCCATCCAAAGTAGATAGCTGAAGGGGAGTGGTGGAATAAGAGATTTATTTTGGTATTCTCCACTTATTTTTTTAATGATAAAAAGTTGGAATTTGTTTTGTTTTTTATTTATTTGTTTACTTACACAATTGAGAGAATATATCTACTTCCTTTCTTCCTGCAATGATTATACAAAAAAGAGACACTGGTTGTGAGGAATCAAAACTCTTTCAGTGGCTGCTGTGCAGTTCCATAATGTAATGGAGAAAGCATCCACTTCTTCCATATCATGAGTTATGCTGGACATCCTTCCTTGGCCTGTTTACAGCTGCTGACTCCCGGGACTCAAGCAATATCTCACTACAGAAACACTTTCAGAATAAAGGCCCAAGAAGTCTATTATATTTTCACAAAATGCTATTGCAGACATAGGAGATATGGAGTTGGGACAGAAGTAATTAAATGAAAAGGTTATAGATGAAAAAAGAGCCTGAGGAAAGAAAAAAAAAACCAGCAGAAACCTGGGAATAGCAAGAGATAAAGTAGCCAGAGGCGTTTGGCCTTTTCTGAACAATTTTAGCATCAAAATGTTTGGCAATCAGGACAGGCAGTTACTTGAATATTCTGCTTTAGCTAGTAAAGCACAGATGGAACCTCACCAATATGCTTTTGACACAAATTGTTTCAAAGATCTTAAATTTCTAGATATCTTTTTTATAGTCTTCTATCTGTCCATCTTTTCCCCTTCAAACCATTCATTATCTTTCATTCAACAATATTTATAGAGATCCCACCATTCACCATTCTAAGTGTTATATATACAGGTAGTCACAAATTATACACACAAACACATCTGTCCTCATGGCTGTGAATTCCAGAGAGAGAGACAAGCAATAAACATAACAAACAAATTACACTATGTCAGGAGAGTAATGAGTGCTATAGACGTAAGGTAGAACAGAGTAACAGGAACCAAGGAAAGGGAGGTCTGTGTGTGTGTGTGAGAGAGAGAGAGAGAGGGAGGGAGGGAGAAGATTTTAAATAGGACATCCTTGACCACTCTATTATAAATGATTTCTAAGTTCTATTGTTAAGGGGGGAAAGCAAGATGTAGAAGAATTTGACCACTAGGCTCCCACTTGTACTTTTTATGAATAAATATATTTGCATTTATATGCACTGCCTGCCTATGAAAAGAGCACAATAGATCATCAACAGGGTTGCCAGCAGGAGGAGGAACTCCATGTCTAGAGGGAAAAGCTTTTTAATATACCCTTTTTGTGTTTTGAATCTTATGCTGTGCATCAGTTCTTCAAATATTTTAATTAATTCTTTAAAATGAAGTTCTTGAGAACCAAAACAACCTATATTAGTAAAATCAATTGCTTGGCAAAAAAACTATGAATATAAAAGAAAGCATCTGTATTTGGTACTTACAAATCATCTTTGTTTAACACTATAATGATAGTAAAGATTTGTTATCTTGACAGCAATCCCAAGAAAGAAAAATAATTCTCAGCAAGTAATATTCAAAAATATGCATGAAAAAGTAGCCAAATATTTTCACTATGCTTATCCTTTGTTTGCCCTCCTTTGAACTGCTGTATGCTAATTTCAATGCTAATTCACTTTGAAAATGAACAGGACTACATCCCTCCTCCTTAGTGTGTAGAAATCTAATTTACCTTCCTTTACTGGCACTACGCACAGACTGGCTGGACTGGAATTACCTTTACCAATAATACTTGCAGTACTAACAGTACCACCAACCAACCATTGATTCATGGCTCTGCCAGTGACTTGATATGTCACAGTGTGTACCAGGAAACTGAGTACAACTGGGACAGCCTGCCTTCAGTTTTTGAGCTACAAGAAGAACATCTCAATTAATGCTAGCTGCATTTACCAAAGGATTAAATATTTATTCACTTCTGCAAACTATTTTGAACATTTTGTTCTTTGATAACATAACTGAGTAATCTCCTCTGAGGTTAGCAGGTATAGCTTGAGCCACCTCCAGATTCTTATTAGAGATGGTCAATCCATAGCCCTGCCAGTGCCAAGGAAACCTAAAAATTAACACAGACTTAGTGACCCAGGGAGTCAAGACCCAGATAAAGAGGACTAGGATTCCCTGAGCACTTTTAGTTCCCAGGAGTAGCTACAGCTGTCCCTCACTCTACACTTGTCAGTGACTATGTAAAATATTATATTTTAAAGGTGCAATATTACATATTCTCTCATCTCACACACTCAACTCTTGCCCTTTTTATATTCTCTTGAGCCAAAGTCAGATTCTTTAGGGCATGTCTTATTTTTAAATTTTTTGTTGTTATTGCTGACTTCACCACCTAGTGCGGCCTACAATATTGTCAGTGTCTGGCATGTTTTCCCATCAGTGCATTTTTGGGTACAGGTGGGTAACCAAATGTGGTTTCGTTTTGCTTCCTGGTCTGTGTTGTCAGAAATCCCAAAGATTGGTTAACACCAGGTCAATGGTCTGGATTCTTCCCTACACCCCTTGCAGTGACAGAGAATAGGGGAATGAGGGAGTGCGCTTCTATTTGCCTATTTCTCCATAAGCAGGCAAGAAACAAAATAGAAGTTTGCTGAAATAGGAATTAAATTTCAAACATACTAAGAAGCAGCTGAGAATTTTCAGCTATAGAAATCAACTGTTTTCTCAAGTCCTAAATCTACAAGAAACCTCAGGAAGGACTTTTTTCAGTTTTGTTTTTTTGTTGTTGTTTTTTTTTAACAATGAATGCCACCTCATTCTGATCGCTTATTGTGATGAAATCACCTTAGTAGCAGTTTGATCAGAGAAACATGGGCAGGTGCCAGTCTTCTCCTACGTATTTCCATTTTGCTAGTTAGGATTATATTAATAATAGACTCTCAGTCACAGAAACTAAATAACCCAGGGTATAGACCCCTGTTTAGTGAACAATTTCAGAAATTTGTCTCTTCCCAATTCTGCTTTCATTTTCCTAGAAGTGACTTCTCTCCCAGTCTCACTTCCTCCTCATGGTTCATATTCTAGCAGTTCATCAAAGAATATGTTATTTTCCAGGTTGTCCCAGCAAAGATCCTTATTGACCCAGTGCAGATCACATGTCATCACTGAGCCAATCGCTGTACACAAGGCTCTGCTTTGATTTAACAAGTCTAAGTCAGTGCCTACTGCTAGAATGGTGTTAATTCAACCTGGACCACAAGGAGGAAAATTGTGCAAGGTGTTTACCAAAGGAAAAGGAAAATATCATCAGCTGAAAGGGAAATGGATGCTGCAGGGCCAGGACTACAGAGGCCAGTGAGGCACTTCAGGGGCAAGGCTTAAGAAAGGACTCATTTACTAGATTCAGTTAGGTAGGTTTTCAGAGTGAGTTCCTCTTCCCTCACCTTCCCCCTGTCCTGGCCATAGATGTTAAGCAAGCAAAAGATAAAATATGTATCGCATCCACATTCAAAATTATTGCCCAGAGGGCCTGTACTTCTCACCAACAGGGATTCATTTCCTTGGGTTAGGCAAGACATTTCTAGGGATACTTTAATGTCCAATTTCATTTTTCTTTCTTTCTTCTTTTCCCCATCTCAGTGGGGAAAAAAAAAAAAAAACAGGAAGAGGACCAATCCTTAGGTCAAGACTACCAATGACGGATTATTAAGTTAGTTGCCTCCAGGCCCAGCACCTACTGAAAGCCAGATCCTGTAATAAAGTGTGGAAATATTTGCTGATGTGCAACATCTGGGAAGGTTTATGTAGAGTTCTGATAATAGGGCTACAGGAAGAAGGATGAATCCTGCCAACAGCAAAATCCTTAGGTATTCAGGTTACTGGCATCTTTTGGAAGCTTTTTTTTTTTCCCTACAGCAAGTGTTTAAGGAAAAACTCGGAGAGTTATGAATTGTGTGTCCCTCCTAGGCCTAAGGGAGAAAATCAATCTTTAAGCCACAAGATAAATAAGTAGAGTTCCTCTTAAGTTTAGCACTAATAAAGACAATTTTCCATCCCTCATAGTCCAGTAATTCAATCATCTTTTTGCCTTTAGCAAAGAAAACAACTTACATAACTGAAACATATCTGCCTCTTATATCAAGTTTCAAACTTTTCATCCACTTAATAATGATAAATATATAAAGCAAAGATTCTGTTATTATTTTGTTGAAGGCTACATTTGGGATTATGGTTGCCCATTATGTTAACCCATAACGGTTCCAAGTATTACCTAGAAACTGAAGTGACCTATTCCATAGACCCTATCTGTCTGCTTCTGTAGTAGCCAGTCAAGTACAAATCTTCACCAAGAAGAGATTAGTTGACAAGAGTTTCCCATTAGTAATATTAGTAATAGACTACTCAGTCAGTCCCCTCCAGGGCCATATAAGGAAAATGACCAAGAACCGAGGCCTTACAGTGTGGAGTTCCTGCAAAGAAGGAAAAGCTTAATTTTCTGCTGCAACAATGGCTTAAGGAGAAACTAGAAGAGTTATAAATTGTGGGTCCCTTCTAGGCCTAAGGGAAAAATAAATCTTTAAACCACAAGAAAAATAAGTGCCTCTTAAGTTTAGTATCAATAGAGGTAATTTTCTGTTATTTATTATCCTAAACTATGTCACCATAGACATAGCTGCCTCTCTTAACCAGATGACAATAAACCTTGGAATCTTATAACTTTCTCTCCTATTTATTGAACGGCCTTATCCATTTAAAATGCCTTCCACTGGAAGAGCCTATAAGGAGAGATGGCAGCCATAATGTCTGGTGCCCTCAACAACTGTCCTTTCACATTGAATATTTGTTTTCTATTCTTCTGGCAACAAACAAATCCACATTCTGGTTGTAAATGTTCGAGACAGTATGTTGAGAATCAAATTTGTTCACCTACAAGGCTTAAAGACAGATGCTAGACCAGGGCAAATCATCAAAGCAAAGCACTTCTACACCCCTAAAGTCTGAAGTGTATAAGCCAGTGTCCCCCCAGTCTGTCTCTCAACCTGACATCAAGTTTACCAACCATGGACCTCTAAGGCATACATATTTCTTTCACCTATCAGTGTTCAAACTGGGAACTTTAGATGCTATAAAATCAATGAATACCATTTTAAGTTCTTCCCTGGCCTAAGACTATTGCCAGCTGAACTCTTTGCAAAACACGATAATTGGCAATTGATTTTTTTTTTCTAATATTGAGTGTTTAGGTACTCAGTGCTGTGCTACCTGTGGTGAAGAATTTCGGGCTGAAAAGGATACGGTGTCAACCCTGGGTGCTGGTGCTTCAGAAGAGGAGATACATACACAATAATAACTCTCTTGAAAAGCAACCTATCCTAACAACTGTGCTAAAAGTCTAAATTTGGGCTGAGGATATAGCCTGGTGGTATAGTGCTTGCCTGGCAGGCCAAGGGCTTGATCCCCAGTACCACCAAAAAAGGTGGAAAAATGGCATAAACTACACTGCACTGATTCAGTATAGAAAAGGAAAAGATTTAGTTACAACTAACTCAGAGAAGACTTTATGGAAAGCATGGGGTCTAAGCTAAGTCCAAGGAGAGTTTCAATCCAAACAAAGGGGAAGTAGGCTAAACAGTGCTGGTATTGCACCTCCCATGTGACTGGGAATCTGAACTGTAGCAAGCAGACCATGAAAAACTAAATAAAAGTAAATTCTCTCTCTCTCTCTCATATATATATATGTGTGTGTATGTGTGTGTATATGTATATTTGGGGGGAAAGTTTCATCTGTCCTGAACACGTACACTTTTTTTTTATATTACTATGCCCCAAACAATGCCATGTAATATCTATTTACATTGCATTTACATCGTATTAGGTAGTATAAACTAGAGATGATTTAAAATATACGGTGGATGTGCATATAAGGGACTTGAGTATCCCTGGTTTTTGTATCTGTGGGGTCCTGGAACCAATCCCTCACAGATAGAGGGACAACAGTAAATGATAAGGTGTTCTCACCCCTCTTCAATTTGTTTTGCTTCTTTCGAATGATTTATCTGCCTTAAGATCTAGAAACAAGTGCACCCCAACTATGAGACTGATAAAAACCCAAGGCATCCAGGCAGAGGACAATGTCACCTTTTACTCTGAACTGTGACAAAAATGGCAGGAAGAGAAAAGCCTAGGAGCCGACTCAGATGTTTTCTTAGCATCTCAAAGAGATTTCTCTGGCTACTTCAGGAAACATGTGCTCCTCTGTCTTCCTAACCTGCAATCAACCTGGAATACAAAGATCCCATGCATGGGCTCAAGAAAAAAATCCTTAAAATCGCCCCTCTAGCCAGGAGCAAGCGGCAACCTCTGCAGCAACAGCAGCACAGGAAGTTCTGGACCTTCAGCTGCCCGGGATTTCCAGCTGGAAACCTTCTTCCCGGAACCCTTTCTTCACACTTCTCTTGCGAAATCCAGAAGGCCCTCCCTCTTCTCGCTGGCTTCTTATGCAAGCAGTAGCCGCCGGCTCAGGGACTGAGCAGGAGGCCCCGCGAAGCTTCACTCTCCCCGGGTCAGACCCGCGCGGCGTGCACCGCTGCAGCTGCGCTGGACCCCAATTCGCCGGAGGCGCCTATCCCGCAGGTGGGTGGGTCATCTTACCGGGTTTTGTCACGTGCCTTTCTCCACACAACCCGGTCCCTTTGTCCCTTATCTGCCTCCTCCCACAGAGCCCCTGTGTCTCCAGATCCCCACTCCCCAGCCGGCTCGCACCTAGGTGTTCTCAAACGCCCCGCATCCCTCTGCCCAAAAGGTCACCGAACGCCGCCAGGAGATCAGTTAAGCAGTTCAGCGAACTTCTAGCTTCCTGAAGTTTATAACTTTAATGCCCCAAAGTGTAGACAAGTCCAAAGAAGGAAGACAGAGGGGTTGGATTCCTTACTGCCAGTTATCTTGTTGCGCACCAGAAGGGAGTTTGGAAGAATGTGGGTTGACAATCAGACAGATCTAAGGTGGCATCTTGATCAGCTGAAAATTTGTCCTGAGGTTGGCACCCTCTTTCATCCTTGATCTTGACTTAAACTTCCTGAAGCAGTTTAGCAACTGTTTTTCCAGAGTACTATTGTTCGTAATATAATTTACTGTGAAGAAACAATAAAACCTTGGTCTTCTGTCCAGAAACAGGTGAAAGGTAGTGTTTTTTACCCCCTCTGGATTGTAATTTGAGCCCCCCTCCATGATGCACTTTATTTTTTATTGTGCATATTCAGTGTAATAGTGGGATTTGCTGTTACATATTTATACATGTACACAATGTAACAATATAATTTGGTCAGTTTCTTCTCCAGTGCCTCCCTTTTCCCTCCAGTCTTCTCCCCACCCCACCCCCATTCCCTTTCTCTAGTCTATTGGTCTCCCTTTCATTCTTGAGAAACTCCCTATTTGCCCCCTCCTTTTTTCTCTCTAGCTTCACATATGAGAGAAAATATACTGGTGCTTGACTTTATGAGTTTGGCTTATTTCACTTATCTTGGAGTTCTACAGTTCCATCTATTTTCCTGCAAATAACAAAACTTCATTGTTTTTTATAACTCAATAAAGCTGAATATACATAATATATTCAAATGCAAATATAATATTTCCTAATATTATATTTCCTTCATCCATCCATCTGTTGACAGACATCTAGGCTGGTTCCGTATTTTGTTTATTGTGAATTGTACTGCTATAAACATGGATATGCATGCATTGTTATAGTATGCTGTCTTTAATTCCTTAGGATAGATACCGAGGAGTGGTATCCCTGGGTCATATGGTAGTTCCATTCCTAGTCTTTGGAGGAAATTGCATACTGATTTCCACAGCAGTTGTACTAATTTACAGTCCCACCAGTAGTGTAAAAGTGTTCCTTTTTCCCACATCCTCTCTGGCATTTTTTCTTTATATTTTTGATGGCTGCCCTTCTAACTGGAGTGAGATAAAATCTCTGTAGTTTTGATTCACATTTCCATAATCACTAAAAATTTTGAACATTTTTTCATAGATTTGTATTTCTTCTTTTGAGGAGTGTCTGTTCAGTTCATTTGCCCATTTTTTAATTATGCTACTTAGTTTTTTGGTTTGGGGCTTTTTGTTTTTTAGGAGTTCCCTCTATATTCCAGATATTAATCCTCTATCAGAAGAGTAGCTGGCAAAGATTTTCTCCTATTCTGCAGGTTCTCTCTTCACACAGTCTGAGCACTTTCTTTAAAAGATGACTGGAGTAGTGGAAAGTGAATTGCATGGAATTTGCAGGTGGAGTTGGAGAATTCTATTCCTAGCTCTAACCAGAAACTCAATATCACATCCTCATTTTCTTCAGGTACAAAATGAAAGTCTGTTGGTCCCAGTGATCTACAAAGTCTAACTCTATCAAGTAAAAAGCCATGTGACTTAAGATGCTGCAAGTTTGAACTATGTTGGAAGCTTAATTAATGCTACAGATATATCTGAGTGATTACCTCTTTTTTCCAAAATAACACAGGTTTAATTTTTTTAAGGAGACTACTCAGCTGTGGAGGGGAGAGTCTCTTCTTTAAGAGACTCTCTTTAAGAGCATCTTAAAGTTCTACTACATTTATCATTCAGAGAATACTCTGCTTTCAAAACCATTCTTCAGCCTTGCTATGTGAAAATGTCCTATTCTCTATAAATGGCAGTCATAGAAATGTCACTCACATGAAAGAACATTTTTTCTGATACAGTAGGTGTAATTTTCTAAAATGGCACATTTATTTGAAGCAGTAACTTTTTTGAGATATGGCCTTTTGCAAGGTCCCAGGTTTTTTAAAGTGTGCTGTGATTTAGCACAGTCTGAGAGTCCACCTGCATGTATTCCACCTGCATGGCAAATACCGCCAAGCCAGGAAACAGGATGAAGCGCTCTCTATTATCAGGCTTCAAGGTTGTAAAGAAAATGGTACATGTGTACAGAGAAATTGGGTCACAGCACTTTCTCCATTTGGCAACATTTATGGTTTTGCTGAAGTTAACATAGCAACTGGAGGTTCAGAAACCAGCATATACATGGCCTGACCCTGAACTTGAGAATGAGTTCCAGACATCTGTCTTGCTTAAGCTTGCTAACTGTTGTTTAGAAGGAGCCAAGTAGATTTTTTTAATTCTGTAAAATTGAAAACCTGAGGCCTTGCACTGTGTTATATAAATAGCTTTAAGAAAAATGTTACTTTTTCTCTTAAAGGACTACCCCAAATCACCTTGCCATTATTAATGTCATTATTAAATGGATACAGCTTCTCTCTTCAAAATCCAAGTAGCTGAGTCTGCAGTCACTCTCAGAAACATATTTTAGCATTTCATGACTCTTGTCATCTAGTTCTCTTCATAATCAATTTAAATAACATTCCTATGCATGAGACCCTGGATTCAGTCCCCAGGACTAAAAAGGTCATTTCCTTGGAAATCTTAAGAAAGTAGATAAACTGCTAGCAAAACAAAACAGAACAACACAATATCACTTTAAAGCTTGAGGACTTGTAGGGCACCTTGTAGCTAGTTTTCTCTGGGTTATCCTCTGAGGAGGAGGGCATTTGTTAAATGCCTGCAGCTACATCTACCTGTTATGCTGCAGATAATGAGTTTTTTCTGAGTTGTTGCTTGGGATTTTTAAAGTTTAGGCTTGATAATAATAGAAAGAAGAGCCAGGCATGGTGGTGTGTGCCTGTAATCCCAGCAGCTCAGGAGGCTAAGGAAGGAGGATTGCAAGTACGAAGCCAGCCTCAGTATTTAGTAAAGCCCTGAGCAACTTAATGAGACCTGGTCTCGAAATTTAAAAAATAATAATAAAATTAAAATAGGGATGGGTATTTGGTTCAGTGATTCCATAATTGGTACCAAAAAAATTAGCATGATAATAACAATATTAGAAATAAGGTTTACAAAGACAATGTCTCTGAAGTTACCTGTTTGATCTTTCTTTACACATAAAAAAGAATGTTAATTAGTTAATCATGAAGAGTTCCAGAGTAGTTCTATAAGGTATGCTAAACCTGCTCAAAATTTTTTCAATAAATTATAAATCATTTCCAAAATGATCTGAATTAACACTGGTTCTTTTGTTACAAGGAAATTAGTCCTTTTAGGAATAAAACTAAATAACTGAAGGATAATTAATGCTTAAAACAATGTATGATAAGAAAGTATACTTGGCCTACTATATACATAAACAATTTGTGGTTCCCAAATCATTAAGGAATAAAGAACAAAGAATGTTTACACTGTTTCAACAACATGTTTCAGAAATACATCACTGCAAAAAGAATGCATTAATCTACTGAAATATTTCCACTCTAACTAGGCAGGACATTGACATCCTAATCGAAATTCTTCTCCGCGATGTTCTACAAAAGTTTATGTAGCCATATGTGAATAGTTCTAAGGCCTTGCACTTTGACAGTCATGTGCTTCTCAAAAGTTATTTTGAGAGAGATGTTTCTTTTAAATGTAGATTATATGATCAGTCCTAAGGTCAGGATAAAGTTCACTTTTTATCTTAAAAGGAAGGGAAATGAGTGCAAAGAATAATTTTAAAGATAGGAACTATAATTCTGAATAAAAAGAAAACTAACAAATAATAGAACTATACAATACACTTCTTAAAAAGTTTTAGTAGAACACAAGGCTAAGTAATTTTCTTTGACATCAGCATCAGAGGAAAGGAAAAACTTCATATTAAGAACAGACTTGGAAGGCCAGAAGGCAGGTTGGGCTGGCCTAGGCCTGTAATCCCAGCAGCTCTGGAGGCAGAACCAGGGGATCCCAAATTCAAGATGGTTTAGCAATACTGGCTCAAAATAAGAAAGGGCTGGGATGTCGCTCAATGGCAGAGCACCCTGGGCTCAATCCCCAGTGACAAAAAAAAAAAAGAAAGGAAAGAAAGAACAGTCAGAGCTCTGAAAAGGTCTTAATACCCAAAAGTCTGACATAAGATATGAAACCTATGAACCATTTCAAAAGAACAAAATAATATCAAGTTATTCTTATGCACACACAAAATATTGCCATATTTCTAGTTATTTCTTCCTTAGTACCAAAGTACAAAGTAATTTCTTTAGCCAATTCAATTCCACAACATAGATGGAATGGGAAATAGGAAGAGGTTGAGGAAAAAGAAATTGAATTGATAAGTGATTCGTTGAATTTAATAATAAAAGGGTGCCTCTTGTACACTTTCCCTAGATTGAAATCCTAAACTGTACTTACATTAGTTTTGAGACATGTCTTCAAAAATGGAAGGTAAGTAGTTGAGGGTATGGTTCCCAAAGTGCTCCTTGATTCTATTTCCCTGAGGTCGACAAGCTTACAGATACCAGGTTTATAGCCTAAAGTGCATTGGCTCCACATGTGAGGTAGACAGGGGCTGGGACTTTTATTGGTGGGCAGGGGGTGGGAATCACATGGATTCTGTTTTATTAAGAATCTGGGAGTCTCAGGAGAAAGGGATCCCCTAAGGAAAGATATTAAGGCCTGAGGTACAGTCAGGACGAGGAAAGTGGTATCCTGTTCAAGCCAGTTACTTTTTCATCTTTGTGGGGAGAAGCAGTGAGAGGCAGGGAAAGAAAGACCCAGTGGTAAATGGGTAAAGAAGAAAAGTCCTGATTTATAACATTTGGTGATTCCCATGGTGTAAAAACTCCCACCATGGCTGATTTCAAGCTCCAGTTGGCAAGTCAGTTCCAGCCGACAACTCAAGGGACCTAAGACTAAAACTCTAGAAATTGTGGGTACATAGGTAAAGTATGTGCGTAGCATTCAAGAGGCCTTGGGTTCAATCCCCAGTACCAAAATAAGTAAATGCATAATCTAAGGATGACAAAGAAATTGTTTCATTTAAAAATATTTATCAACTAGCACTGCTGTCAAACTTGTATATCAGAGTATGACAGAATGGCAGGGAGGGAGTTTCAAGAGTTCTTCTCCTTGGGGTCAGAAATGGAGCAACTGATAAGTCAGTAAACCTTAGATACTGGACCACTGGGGTCCTTGCCTCCAAGAGCCAGATAAGAAGTGAAAGAAAATGATATCCAAAAGAAGGTGAAAGAGGCTGAGCGGCCCCCAGGAAATGACTCAAAGTGTTAAAGCAGAATGGAATTCCCTCCTCGGCAAGACTTGCCAGTAAAATTGCTCTGTCCCTAAGGTGATTTGTCTGTCATCAGTATTTAGATAATTCCTAGTGGCCTTAATATGAAGATGAATTTCATAAGGTGATTTTATTTGATGAAAGTTAATTCAAAATCGAAATTATCAAATCACCTCCTAAATGTCTCTGACTATGATAGACCTAGAAAATCAACACCCACTAATTTTCAGGGGGAAATGCTAGGGATTGAACCCAGGGGCGCTTTGCCACTAAACTACATCCACAGTCCTTTTTATGCTTATTATTTTGAGACAAAAGGATCTTGCTAAATTGCTGAGGCTGGCCTCGAATTTACAATCCTTCTGCCTCAGCCTCCTGAGTCACTGGGATTATAGGCATGCACCACCACAGCTGGCAGCTCCCACTAATTGATAACTAAATATTAAGTGGAATGTTGCAGATCATCAAATGAAGCAAATGCTCATATAATATGTAGGCCAACTAACACCAAATCAGTAAGATAGAGTGGTTTATCTGGTAATGGTGATCCACTGGGTGTCTTCGTGATGCCCAATCTTTGGTGAATCACAGATTTGTAAATTCTTCAGGATTTAAAATGTAAATAAAGGTCAAAGTAAACTAACCCAGACATAACTGAATTCCTGCCCTAGGCTATATTCAATGGGCTAACCAGAGTAGACAGCAGATAATGAACCTACATGATGAAATTCTTCACCAAAAAATCATAAAATCATCTTAATTTATCCTGACAGATGCTGCTGGGAAATAAATGTGGCAAAATTAATGAGATTTTTAGTTGAACTAGAATATTGACAAAGAACTTGTATTAAAAATAAAGTATTTGGGGCTGGAGCAATGGCTCGTTGGTTATAGCATTTGCTTGTCATGCGCAAGGATGCAAGTTCAAACTCCAGCACTGCACAACGAAGTGTTGTAACAACAAAAGCTATATGGAAAACTAAATAAAATTGATTCTCTTTCTCTCTCTCATCATCCCTCTCTCTCTTTAAAAATAATAAATAAATAAATAATTTTTCTGTGAAGTACGATTAAAGTAGATAAAAGACCTTCATTACCTCCCAGTTCTCATAACTCACTTGGTGGTAACAGAATCTCTGTAGCTGTAGCATATGCCAGTACTGGTTCCTAGCTAGGTATTAGCAATTCATGTAGGGTGCTTATCTCCACAGAACATTAATGTAAAGGTTACATCTTGAATTATGTTCTGTGACTTGATTGGACTGAACAAGTGATAACTGTTTTCTTCTATGTTATTATATTGGCTAGCCTAAAAACTGATTTTCATAAATTAAGTTGCTAGGATATAAAATAACACTTCCACAAAACAATTCAGATTATCAGTTTTTCAGCAACCAATCTGCAGTTATTTATTTAGATGAAGAGACTGAAATGATAGATTTCTGTTGGTCCATGGCTGTTAGTAACTTTAAGTAGTTACCAGAACTTCTTCTGGAAATCATGAAATCATGATGTATCCTGCTATGGGACTACTCTAACTTCAACTGATGAATTGGTGAGAAGTGCACCTCTGATAAATTAGGCACCAGGTCTGGAAATTGGTTTGGGCAAGCTTTTAAATCTCTGTAACTCAACTTCCTTTCTATTCTGAAAGGAGTGTGTGTGTGTGTGTGTGTGTGTGTGTGTGTATTCATTTTTCTTTTAACAAATACAAGTTTGGTACAATTAAAATTAAGCTTTCCAATTGAATAATACTTTGATTGCAGAATGTTTTATCTTAGATCTAATTGGTATTCAGTTAAAATGGGCACTACTTCTCAAATTTGAAATTCCCTTCTAGCCAGCCTTTTCCTTCTGATTACATTCTCCAATTTATCACTCAGTGACAAAAATCCACAATCATAAAAAGTACTAGTAATCTTACATTTCAGATAACAACCTAGTAAATTGCTTTGAAATGTCAATAATAACTTTACTAATCTGGTTGCAAGTTAAATGTTTTAAAAATGGAGTAATTTTGTAAGTGTAGGCTTCACCACTATAGCTGGTGAATTCTTACACACTGGTTTTCCCTTCTGCCTAGAAAAGTCCTCACCTGGAAGCCCCATCTCATCCCTCAGGTCTCAGCTTGGTTAAGGCTGCCAGATAAAATGCATGATGCCCAGGCAAACCTGAATTTCATATTAAATGTTTTTAGTATGAGTGTGTTCAAATATTGCAAGGAATATGCTTGAACTAAAAATGTATTCATTATTTGGCTGAAATTCTAATTTGATTGAGCACTCTGTATTTTTATTTGCTTTTTCTGGCAATCCTTAGAGAAACTTATGCAGACCAACTCTTAAAAATAGCCTACCTCTCTTCATCAAAGTATTTTTGTTCCATCACGCCATTCTGTATTCTTCAAAGCACTTACCATCTGAAATCATCTCATTTATTATTAATAGTACATTGTCCAACTTTTTTACAACAGTGTACACACATAGTTTTTGAAGCATGCAAATCAGAAATCTGGCTTGTCAGTTTTTAAGGAGTTAAAAACTCAATATTTGTATCCTTCACCTCTATCCTCAACATATAAAGCAATATATGGTACACAGTAGACAATCAATAAATATTTGAAGGGATGTGTTAATGTGTATATTTTAAAAAGACTTTGAAAATTATGCCTAAATACCACCAAGAAGAAATTACACTTGCAAATGTAGTTACTTCTAATTACAAAGGTAAAATTAAAAATACACATTTAAATTTCCAATTAAATTTAAAATAGACAAAAATTGAATTGTCAAAAAATCCGAAGAATCCACTGATTACGGAGACATTAATTTTTAAAAAAATGTTGTCAGTACACTTTTTGAACCAGTCTCTTGCTTTCACTACAATAAAATGTATTGCATATGCGGTAAAAAAATAAATAAAACATGTGCTCAAATGTGAATATTTTCATTTTCCCTAAAGAGCCTTGATCTTACTATATACAGAAATAGCTCAGTGAATAAACTGGATGGCTTCATGAGTTAGAATAAGGATTTCATATTCTTTAAAATAGTTTTTGCTCTCTATTCATCCCTGGGATATGGTTAAACAAATGCTCCATGTCACAAGAAGGCTGACAGAGTTGCAGAACTCCCTTCTACCCTTTTGCCTTGTAATGAAAGCAAGTATTTAATTGATAGGCTTCAGCTTATTATTAATATATTGTCCTGTCATTGGGGGCTGTGATAGAAGAAGGTTGAAATTCAAAAAGAATAATAAAACTGAAGGAACAAAAAAAATCCTTTCTATAGTCAGCGAATTAAAATGAAAAGTCTTATCATGACTTATACAGTATGAACGTGTTATTTGTACTCCTACACTCTGAAAGTTGCCAAGAGAGATCCCTGTATTTGTGTGCTATAACACCCTTGCCTGTATGTGTGTGTGTGTGCGCGCGCCCACACACGTGTTTGTCAAGAGGGAATAGTGTCAGTATAGATTTTAGCACATAGAAATACACCTCAATCAGGGCCTCTCCTGCAAAATTCAGACATGTTTGTGACCTGCCAATAAGTTCAGTATTGTGTTTATTGAAATTTTCGTTAAAACTATGTTTATTGCCATCCAAAATGGCTTCATTAAAACTTAACAAGAACAAAGGGATGGTGGATTAGTGTGTAAAGAATTAAGATGTTAGGATGAACAATCACTTCAGAACCTCAAAGCTGAATTCTCAAGTGGAGAAAGAGGCAGTGACTTTAATAATGTTCCCATGCAAATGATTAACAAGATATTGGGCTTTACTATGAAAGAGTTGCTTTTAAGGAGCACCCCAAGAGCACAGTGCAGTGGTACGCACCTGTTACCCCAGCAACTTTGAGGACAAAGACAGGAGGATCAATAAGATTAAGGTAAGCCCAGGCAATTTGTCAAGATCCTGTCTCAATATAAAACATAATAAGGGCTGAGAATGTAGCTGAGTGATAGAGTGCTTACCTAGCATGCAGAAGGCCCTGAGTTTCTGGTACAGCAAAAAGAGCAAGAGCTAGAAGCTCCGTGCCCCCAAGGTTGGGAGCCAGCCAGCTAGAGAGAGAGCAAGAGAGGACCTTAGCAGATGTGTGCCATCTGATCCAACTATTTGTGGCCCTCATAAGACATCTCTTCAAGGTTTCCTTAAGAGGGTAAGAAAGTAAAGTTACCTAGCTACTTGCAATCTGACACCAAGCACGAGCCTGGCATCCCTTGACTCCCTCCCTTGTGAAGCCACCATGCTAAAGACTGGTTTTTTGGTTTGGGTTTTGGGAGGTTTTGTTGCTTTTGTTTTTTTATTTTTGTTTTTGTTTTTCTGGTGTGTGTGTGTGTTTGTTTTGTTTTGGTAAAAATATGAATTCTAGCTTCTAGGTAAATTACCTACAGGGAAAAATTGTCAAGAAGCTGAAATGTTTCTGCAACTCATTACAGCCTCATCAATATCCTGTCTCCCTCTGTCTCTGGCCTCCCCACCATCACTCTCCAAAATAAACAAACAAACAAACATATGCTTACCTTTTTCCATTTCCAGTGCTTCTTCATGGATGCACTTGAGATTCCCTGAAGTTTTTTTTTTGTTTGTTTGTTTGGGATTCGTTTTTTACGTACAGATGCCTGGGTTCTACCTCATCAATTAATTCCAAAACTCAGAAGGAGAACCACTGTAACAGGTCATTAAGGCAAAGGTAATGAAAAAGTTAATGTGTGTTAGAATCACATGAGGGAGGTCTAAAAATAAATAAATAAAAAAAAGAACAACCCTGGGCTGGAGCGGTGGCTCGG
This sequence comes from Aplodontia rufa, assembly GCA_004027875.1. Lineage (NCBI taxonomy): Eukaryota > Metazoa > Chordata > Mammalia > Rodentia > Aplodontiidae > Aplodontia > Aplodontia rufa. Next base: position 30,099 of record PVKS010011045.1, read on the forward strand.
TGGTTACGGCGCTTGCCCAGCATGCACAAGTACACGGGTTCAAACCCCAGCAACCCACATACACAACTAAGTGTCAGAGCAACGAAATTCATGTGAAAAACTCAATAAAAATTGATTCTCTCTGTCTCTATCTCACTGTCCTTCCCTCTTTAAAAAACAACAACAACAACAACCCTGCCTAGCCCATCACTTCAGGGTGGATTTAGACTCTCCAAGTTCTGCTTATCAGTTTTTTGTATAAGCTCTCCACCTGATTTGAATGTGAATCAGGGATGAGAACCACTAGTTTCTGGGGTCACACTTTGCAGAGTTATTTGCATCTTCATAAGCCTCAATGATTCTAAGAAGTTATTTCAATTATTGAAAAAAGGAAAGAGTTCCCGGAAAACAGACAACTGCCTAGGAAGACAGATGCCTCTCTATGACGCCACCCTTCTCATCTCCTACCACAACCTTCCAAGCCAACTCAGTTGATGGGTATCCTGCTGAGGCTCAGACCCTGGGAAACAGAATCCGGGATCCCAGCAGGTGAAGAAGATGCGAGATGCAGTTGGGATAGCACACATGTTTTATTCCAAAGCAGCAATAGCCCCCTGTCCCTGAAACTTTCCGTAGTTATTTTTTAAATGCAGACCAAAGATACCATGCCAACAGTTTATGTAAGTGAACTCATGCTTGTAAGCAGGTATTTATGACCTGAGTACATATGCTAATCTGGGTATTTAGGACTTTGACCACAAACTAAACCATAGCCTGCCAGAAGCCTCCGCAAGGGAGCCTAACTGGATTGCTACTGTTTTGACAATATTTCCCCTCATCTGTATCCGGTATCGCTATATACTTCTAATAAATGTGGAAAATAAAAAGGGAGCCTAACTGCAGCCACCTTGGGCTGGCCCTATAATGGGTCCTTTGCCTATGTATGGATACCAGTATGCTACTTTTCATTACTAAAACTGTATATTGTGATAATAATTTTCTTTTTTTAAGACATCTTTATTTTTATCTGTTTAACCATTTCTTTTTTAGAGAGAGAGGGACAGTGAGAGGGAGAGAGAGAAAGAGAGAATTAATTTTATTTAGTTTTTTATGGGGCTTTCATTGCTCAGATACTTCTTTGGGTACTGGGGTCTGAACCCGTGTCCCTGCGCTTGCAAGATAAGCTCTGAAACCGCTGAGCCACCACTCCAGCCCCAATAATTTTTCTTTATAGTTGTTTTTTGATTACCTCCAAAACCTTTTCCATATGAAACTTTTTTCTGTATATTTTTAGTCTGTATGGATATGTAAAATTGGGCAAGTTAAGATAAAAGTAAAGCCAGGCACAACAGTGCATGCCTGTAAATCCAATGGCTTGGGAAGTTGAGGCAGGAGGATCTCAAGTTCAAAGCCAGCCTCCACAACTTAGTAAGACCCTGAGCAACTTAGGCTGGGGATGTGGCTCAGTGGTTAAGCACCCCTGGGTTCAATCCCTGGTTACCCACCCAAAAATGAAAAAAGTAAGATACCTAATGATGTGTGTAATTACATATATACATAACAGATATCTACGCACTGCAGCTACACTTTTGTATAAAGTAATATTTTAACACAGTCTATATTTATATCCTAAAAATCAATTAACTTGCATTTCATTTTTTGGAATTTTTTAAAGCACTGATTTGTTTCTAAGTATAAGCATTTAATATTCACATATATTATTGATGTTACAATAGTAATATTTAATATCTATAAGATTATTCTAAAACTTATATGGAAAGGAAAAGGGATTAGAATAGCTATAATAGCTTTGAAAAATAATATAACAGGTTGACTTCTGAAATATTATCTCATACAACAAGGGTAAATCTCAAAAATAAGTACATTGAATTAAAGAATCTAATAAACAACAACAAAAGTGGCAAAACAGAAAGAAAAATAATATAGTAGGGAGAATCACTGTGCCAAATTTTAAGACATATTATATTACTACAGCCATCAACATTGTGTGGCATTGACAGAGGGACAGATACATAGTTCAATGGAAGAGAATAGAGTACCCAGAAATTGACCCACAATTGTACATGAACAATTGATTTTTTACAAAGGTGAAAAAGGAATTCAATAAAATAAGGATAGCATTGTCAACAAATGATAGGGGAACCATTATCTAATATTTATAGATAAAAAAGAAACCTTGACCTAAACTTTACATTTCCTACAGAAATTTAACAAACAACAGATCATGGAATTATGTATAAAGTTTAAACTTTTAGAAAACAATAGGACCAAGGGCTTTATGATGAGTTTTTAGATATCAGAAGCAAAGTCTTAAAAGAATCAACACATTAGATATCAAAACATTTTAAAGCTCTTTTTTTTAATGAAATACTCTGTTAAGCCATGAAAAAAAAAACAGGCTATAGGCTGGGAGAATGATTTGCAAATCACAAATCTTACAAAGGACTCATGTCTAAAATTTGATTGTTTAAAAAATACAATCCTAATAGAAAATAGGCAAAAGACATGAAGAGATAACTCACCAAAGAGCAGGTGGCAAGAAAACCATAAAAAGGTGGACAGCATCATTAGCCTTTAGGGAAATGCAAATCAAAACCACAATGCAATATCAGAATAGCTCAAACAAAAAATATTGGCATTCTTAAATTACTAATAAGATTGTAAAACCCTGTAGCTACTCTGGAAAACAGTATGCCTGTTTCATATAAAATCCAATATTCAGGTACAAAATGACCCAGCAATCACACTACTGGATCTTTATTCCAAAAAAATAGAAACTTATTTTTGGACAAAAACTTGTATATGAATATTCATAATGGCTTTATTTGCAATAGCTCAAACTGGACAACCCAAATGTCCTCCATTAGATGAAGAATTAAACAGGGCTGGAGGTGTAATCAGTGGCACAGTACGTGCTTAGGAAGTGCAAGGCCTTGTTCAATCCCCAGCACTTAAACAGAACATTTTTTTTAATTTTATTGAGAAGTTGTGTTGTTCTGCAATCATACGTGCATATGTAGTGACAGTATGATATGCTCCTGATCCTAATCCAGAATCACCCCCACATCATACACACCCTAGTCTCTTGACTCTTCTATATTTCCCCCAGTAACATATATAAATTTTTAAATAGATATAGAAGATCGCACATTTTCCAGAATTAAATGATTACATGTTTTATCTGGCTTGTCACATTGAGTAAAGAATAAGTTACATTGTTGATTTCCCAGCTTGATCCCTCTCCCCTCCTTCCCATCTCATCTCTCACCCACCTTCCCCCCTACATATTTATAATTCTCCTAGATTATATGTTGCTTTGACTTTGGTGAGTCTAGTTCATGAGTTTGACTCCCTTTCACCCATGATTTTTGCTCTAGCCTCCACACATAAGTGAAAACATTTGACCCTTGAGTCTCTGGGTTTGCCTAATTTCTTTCAGTATAATTTCTTCCATTACCATCCACTTACCTTCAAAGGCTGTAATTTCATTATTTGTAATAGCTGAATGGAACTCCACAATGTGTGTGTGTGTGTGTGCGCATACATACACACCATAGCTTTGGGATCCATTCCTCTAGTGAAGGGCATCTGGATTGTTATAATTTAGCTATTATAAACTGAGGAGTTAAAAAAACTGCAGTACATCTGTACAATAGAATACTATCAGCTATAATATGAAAAAATTGATACACAGGACAACCTGGATGAATCCCAAGGGCATTATGCAAAGTAAAATTATGGCAGTCTCAAATGGTCCATACACTGTGTGATTTCATTTGTGTAACATTCTCAAAAATGACAAAATTATAGAGAAGAGACTGATGGTTTGCAGGGCTTAGGACTGCCAGTGGGGAGGCAGATGAGTATGACCATAATGGGTGGCATGAGGAGAACTTTGTGGAGGTAAAATAGTGTGTAACCTGATTGCAACGCTGAGTATGTAAATCTACACTGGAGATAAAGTGACATGGAAATGTGAGCGCACACTCTACCTGCGTCAACATCCTGGTCTGGATATTATTATGTTAATGTGGTCATTAGAGGAAACTGAGTGAAGAGTAGCTAGAGATCTCCTATACTATCTTTATAACTTCCTATGACTCTGTAATTATTTCAAATATAAAAAGTTTAGTTTTTTTTATTTCCATAAGCATTGATTTTTTTCAAAATATAAGTATTTAAAATGTATGATTTTAAAATCCCATTTGGACATTTCCATGTTTTTAATATGCTGGAATTCTCAAAATCTGTAAATGGCCTGGACCTTTCTGATCTCTTTTCTCTTGGGATGTGAGAGAGGTAACACCCACAAGCCAGAAAGACCCTAATGTTCCTTCGGAGGCCTATTGAGAACACCCCTGAAGAATGCTGCTTCAGGTTCCCAAGGCCTGGGGAGGAATCTGCAGACCCAGAGAGACAATAGGCAAGACTCTTCTCGACCCACACATGACCCCATTGTGTATATCTATCTATCTCTCTCTCTTTCTCTCTCTCTCACACACACACACACACACACACATTTCAGTGGCAGCTGCCTCCATGACCCTTGTGGTAGGCAACATCACCAACTTCACTGGATGCCAATCTCTAATCTATGTAAAAGGTCCTTGGGATCACGTTTACCGACCTTGGCTTAACTCCAGGAGCCTCACTGGGAGGTGTTTCCATAGAAGGTAAACTGGTCTTGGAGATTTTCCCAGCCAAGATATACAGAATCCTATTGTGTGTCTTGTTATGTAACTGAATTTTGTGGAGCACTCATGCAGCTAAAGGAAAGAAAGGAAAACACTATGCTTTAATTATTTTGACCCATCCTTCTCTTAAGTACTCGTCCTGTATACACCTTTCTTATTATTTTCTGTATTTCTTCCATCCAGGAATTCTTTTTAAGTCTTTGAACAGGAAATCTTACTACCTACCTGAATCCATGTTTACACATAACTATTTTTAGTTACCTACCTGCCAAAGGTGTAAAGGCCTTCTTTTCATAATACTTATTATAAACTGCACCCTCAACTTCATCTCCCTTGTGGCTGAGAATATGCATAAATCCCATTTCTGTGAACTCCTATTATTAGGATTTTTTTCAAGAGTCAGAATTAAATTCTTGCCAAAAATTTTTTTACATGTTATTTATATCATCACCCCTATTATGGTAACTGTGGTCACTGTAGGTCTGATAATACTTTTCATTAAAAAATCATTCATATGTTTTATTGTCCTTGGTTATCTTGCAAGCAGAGCCTTGAAAAAGACTAATAATTTGTGGAGAAGATGATTGTAGGGAATTAAGAGTGAGAGGCAGGGGTACAACCAGGGACCGTGGGAAAGACAGTACAAGCTCAAGTTAAGTCAGCCACTGCTGCAGTTGACTGATCTCTGTTCCACTGGGAGTATCTTAGTAAATGTCAGAACTGTGTGCCAAAAGAAAGAGGAAGCACTTATCCATGGAGTCCTGCCCCATTGGTTATTCATATCTGTGTTTTAAGCAGGCACTGGCCTCAAAGGTGGCCCAGGACAAGAATCAGAAAGTATAAGATGTGGGAATCCAAACTGAATTTCCGTTAGGCACTAGAGGCTGAGCAGAGCTCAGTTTCTACCCAGAAACTGGAAGTAGAACCAAAAAGATTTGAAATGAAGCTCAGTGTGACCAAAAAGTTACCAACCTTAGAGTTTCTATAACAAACTGCCCGATGAATAACCATACTGTATTTCTATTACCAATAAGAGGATATTCTAATATCCTCTTATCATTTCTGCATCTTCAGGTTGCTCAGTGATCTGTCTGAAGCTTGTTTTTGTACTGGGAATTGAATCCAGCGGTGGTCTACCACTGAGTTACCTCCCTAACCATTATCATTTTATTTTGAGACAGGGTCTCACTAAATTATCCAGGCTGGTCTCAAACTTGCAATCTTCCTGCCTCAGATTCCTGAGTTGCTGGAATTGCAGCCATGTGCCACCAAGCCTAGCTGTCTCTGAAGTTTCAAGAGTGAAAATAAATATCACTGGTTGGGCTAATAGCCCAAGTGTGTTACATTGGACTGCCAAGCTGCATTTTAAGAGGGAAATATTAAAATAAAACACAAACCAATTTAGGTACCATAAACCTCTCTTTCAAAGACAATAATCTGAGACACAAAGAGTTTGAGTAATTTGCCCAAGGTCACACTGCTCAAAACAGATGGAACAAAAAATAGTACTGCGGAGTCAACATCCTCATTTAAAAGACGAGTTTATGGCAAGTTATGATAAATGAATGTAGTGGCCAAATAGTCAAAATCTGGAATCACTGTCTATGCAATGATTAATATAATCCCAATGAAAATACAATTTATCTCATTCCAGGACACTAACAGTTTCACCAAGTCTATAATTTGCTTACAAATGTCCATCCATTGTAAGAGGGAAAATATATCAGGATAAAATATGGAGGAAAAATGAGGAGAAAAGCAGAAGACCTTCTTTGAATATACAATCCAGTGTTGCAGTGTAGAATAATTAAGGCATCAGTCAGAAGTTGGATGGTTTGAGTTACAAGAATGGTTGTTAACTGATTAGCAACTAGCCAATATTGTATAGTTCAAATTACTAAACTAGGTTGAATCTGTAGATGCTGCTAAAAATTTCTGAAAGGCACAGCTGTGCTTCCATATGAAGAGCCCTGAACATCATGGGTGCTTTCTCGTATGAGGTCATGACCTTCTCTGACACCTGTTCAGGGTATCACCAGCTGCTTTATAAAATGATTTCATTGTTTTCTTTAATGAAAACATGCAGAGTTTCTGTGGAAGTACAGGAAAGCCCTGTATTTCTTGTCTTTTTCTCCTGTGACTTCTACCTACCTACAAATATCTCAATGGTCTGCTTATGATGTAAGTATGCAACTTCGGATAGGCTCAGGTAAGAATACAGTTGTTTTTCATACGCTAAAATAGGGAGAGTGAATTTCTGATACCTCAGTAAAAATGTGCAGGCTTCATACATGCACTGCTATCTGTTTGAAATCCACAGAGGAATAGTCAGTGATTGTTTGCTTTGAAAATTTCAATTCTCATTCATCGAGTTTTACTTTTAACCCATTTGAGTGAAAGAAGTAATATCTTTAATGACATCCTCTCCTTCCCTTCCCTTTGATTACTCTTTGATCACTCTCTTCTTTATCTCATACTGTGCCTCAGGTACAGAGTCAACACTGCTGCTTCCAAGTCCTGCACTCTGTCCTCCTAGTGTTGCCCAACAAACATTTGCCCAGTGCCCGGACCGTGGCAGATTGTATACCTCTCAGCACCCAGGATACATCATCAGAAAACAGAAACACTCCCACAGAAAAAGATCAACCAAAAGCTTCAATGAAATGTTGAGGAACCTTGAGAAAAAAATCAACACTGAAAGAAGTAACATTCTTCAAAACTATAGATAGTACTGTAAATTACTGCATTAGGTCATAGAAAATTTGTTTTTTTTTAAGTTTCTTTAGCTATTCATAATGGCATCTAATTTAGTTTTAGCTTGCATTTGTTTTGTTCTGGGTAAGATTAAGGATCTTTTATTACATTTAAGTCTTTTATACTTCCTTAGAATAAAATAACAGCTTATGCCCTTTGTTCAGTTTTCTAGTGGACAGAGAGTTTTTTCTTATTGATTTTATTAGTTGAGAATATTTTTTCTGGGTTTGTTGATTACCTTCGGACTGCATTTACAGTTCTGCTTTGCAGGAGTGGTTTCTCTTCTAAGTGATCACATTTGTCCATCTACTCTAATGGATTAATAATGTTGCAAAAGGGCTTCCCCTCTTCTAAGATAATAAAAGAATTTGTCATGGTTGCTTCTCATTCTATTATAGTTCAATTCTTAAAAAATAATTCCTTAATAGATATCAAATTTACTTTGGAATGGAGTATGAGGTGCAAATTCAGTTTTTTTTTCTAATTGACCATTGAGTTGTTTCAAAATTAACTATTGAATAATCTGTCTTTTTCTCATTAATTACCACCCTTTTGTGTTTGCATATTTTTCAGATTTTATTTTTTACTCTATTCCATATGACTCTGTTCATTTGATAGTACCACATTATTTTAGCTGTGTATTTTAAATTATTTAATAGTATTAGTGTCCCATTAATAATCTTACTTTTCTGAATTTTAGATTAAATTACAGAAAATTGATGTCCTTGTGGGGCTGAGCTTTCCCATCCAAGTATATTTCCATTTAGTAAATATTCTCTAATTTTTTTAAATCAGTTTAAATTTTTTTTCGTATAGATCTTGCATACCTCTTTCTATCTTCTTATATATCATCTCTATTTTGTTTCAGCTGTAAGTAGGGTCCATTCTTCTATTAAATCTTCTAACTAGTTTGTTTTTGGAAAGTATTATGAATATTGATTAATTAGGTTCCCAGATAAGGTGCTGAACTTTGTTCATATTATGATGCTTTTTTTGTTGTTGACTTTCCTGAAATTTTCTCTTGGAATTGATCACCAGTGACCCATTTTTAATTTCTACACCTCTAAATTCTTTTTCTGGTCTAGTTATGTTAGCTAGAACATCTAGAACAAAAATACATAAAGTCATAGCAGACATATTTGTCTGTCTTCTGATTTTATTAAGAAATTTTTTAGTAATTCTTTTTTAAGCATGACACTTGATTTTAGGCTGAGATAGTCACTTTTTGAGTCATTTAAGATTTTTGTATCACTAAACATAAATGTATTGGTCTATAATTTATTAGCACATTATTTGTCAGACTATTTTGCTCTGAGAATTTCTGGAATCACAGTATTTAATGAATGTAATAACAAAGCAATATAGATCCACAGTTCAAAACATCCACCAGCAAATATCTTGGTTTTGACTGCATCTCTTTATCCAAAGAAGATAATTTTCATCAGCTATTTTTTGTTCAATAATGTATGACAATTTTTACTCACCTAATTTTACAGGGAATACACTTGAAATAATAAGGACATTAGCACATGAGATAACTACACTAATTCCTAGATATAATTCACATTTTTCCATGACCAAAGCATTCACATTCAGTTGGATTTGTGTTATGTGTTCTGTGTGTGTTTTTCAGTAATGGAGAAAACTTCCACAGTCGTACTTCCTCTTACAATGAATTCTTCAGAAAAGCAAGAGACTGTCTGCATTTTTGGAACAGGGGATTTTGGAAGATCAGTAGGATTAAAAATGCTCCAGTGTGGTTATTCTGTTGTATTTGGAAGTCGAAACTCTAGGACATCCAGCCTGCTGCCCAATGGTACAGAGGTCCTAAGCTATTCAGAAGCCTCCCAAAAGTCTGACATCATATTACTAGCAATCCACAGACAGCATTATGATTTTCTCACAGAACTAAGTGAGGTTCTCAATGGAAAAATATTGGTAGATGTCAGCAACAACATCAAAATCAATGAGTATCCAGAATCTAATGCAGAATACCTTGCTCAGTTGGTGCCTGGAGCCCATGTGGTAAAAGCGTTTAACACCATCTCAGCCTGGGCTCTCCAGTCGGGAGCACTGGATGCAAGTCGGCAGGTAAGATGCATTTGCCCTCAATCTTCAAACAGTGAATCTTTTAATTTGCAATTACCTCAAAGGTCACAAAATATAATCCAAAAATAAAATTCCCAATAAATATTTCATTTTTCTAATATGGGCCAACAATAACTTTCTTGGGTTTTACCATGCAAAGTACTTAATTATTGTGATTCATTTCCCACTATCTGCACCTTCAGCTTTTAGTTTGATGGAATCCACCAGTATCAGTCTCTGGAGGCCTCTTGTCAGCACTAGAAATTAATATAGTTTGTTGAATATCCTTTTCTGCTCCCATTACCTTGGGCAAAATTGGTTCCATTTGTGAACTGAGATTAGAAGCTGTTGAAAGTGATGTGGCACCCACAAACAGAAGAAAGATCAAGCCACTCACACTGTGAAGAACCAAGTCATCTTTATTGAATCTTGTATCGACACAATGTGCCGAAAACCACCCTCAACCAAAAATCCTAGTACTTAGCTAGACTCCCGCACTATATGTTATTTTAAAGTGTCGTTTCATTGTATATGTTAATTCTTCATCCTTGTTTGAAAAATAGTTCACTCTTACACATCATTGTTTTGCATGGTGCTGGCATGAGCTTTCAACATGATTATTAAATGCAGAAAAAATAATAAATGCAGAATTCATTATTTTGAACACAGGTGCTTGTCTGTGGAAATAACAGTAAAGCTAAGCAAAGAGTGATGGATGTTGTTCATACTCTTGGACTGACTCCGTTGGATCAAGGATCTCTCACGGCTGCCACCAAAATTGAAAACTACCCCCTGCAACTGTTTCCCATGTGGAGATTCCCCTTCTATTTGTCTGCTGCACTGTGTCTCTTCTTCTTTATCTATTGTGTTATAAGAGAAGTAATCTACCCTTATGTTTATGAAAAGGAAGATAACACATTTCGCATGGCTATTTCCATCCCAAATCGTATCTTCCCAATAACAGCACTTACCCTGCTTGCTTTGGTTTATCTCCCTGGTGTCATTGCTGCCATTCTGCAACTGTACCGAGGTACGAAATACCGCCAGTTCCCAGGCTGGCTTGACCATTGGATGCTTTGCAGAAAGCAGCTTGGCTTGGTAGCTCTGGGGTTTGCCTTTCTTCACGCCATCTACACGCTTGTGATTCCTATTCGTTATTATGCACGATGGAAGACGAGAAACATAACCATTACCCAGGTAAATCTCTACTCATTTGTATTCCCCTAGTTCTCATATCAAAGACGAATTTGGCTATATCATATTCCATTTCGGAAGCATAGAAAACTACTCTTCTAAGCATCTTTTTTTTTTTTAAGTAAATAGAAATGTCATGGCTGGGGTTATTTTAATGAATCCAGTTGAGATCTCATACAGTTGTTGAGAATAAAAGTTATATTTCCAGGCTCACTTGGGTCCAGATCTGTATTCCCAGAGCTCACAGGGACACTGACAAGAAGGCATATTTTGGGCTTAAGAAACTTAATGACACCTACTTGAATTCCTTTGGGAAGCAGTCAATAAATGCAAATCCATGTATTTTCAAGCTTCTGCTTTCAGGCATGCTAATTTTGTTTGGAAGCCAAAACTAAGTGTCTTGTAAATAAGGAGGGTGCCCAAACTTATGCCACCTCAGTGCAAACAAGGTTCACAAAATGGTGTTACCAGCTCCATTAATGTTTGACTTGTCTTCAATCACTTGAAAAATAAACAATTCTGAGCAAATGTCAAATACTACTTTATGCATGGTCAAAAAACTTAGAATTAGTTCAGAGTCTTAACACATTTGCAGAGAAAGTACTATAAGTCAGTTTTAGTTTAGAAATAACTGGTTTTGATCATTTTGATCTTACTGCAGCCTCAAAAATTATCAGTCAAGCTGGGTGCAATGGAATATACCTATAATCCCAGTGACTTGGAAGCTGAGGCAGGAGGATTGCCAAGTTCAAAGCAACTTAGCAAGACCCTGCCTCAAAAGAAAAAAGGAAAAGACTTGAGGATGTTTCTCAGTGGTTAATCCCCACTGTTTAATCCCTGGAACAAAAGGGGAGTGAAAAAAAAAGAGTATTAGTCAACAACTCATTGATGATGCTTCTGTGGGTTTCTCTACATTATTTCCCTTAAAAAATACATGAAAGCTCCTGAGGTTAGCATCATACTACATGGACCTGATTTCTCTCAACCTGTGGGTGACAGATTTGATTCTACATTATGACAAAATCAACATGAAAGAACTCAGACTTTGTGTGTGTGACTGATCAGCATAAAAGGCAGAAAAACAGAATTCTGATGTAATTACTTGAGAACATCAAGTTTTGCATGGGGAACAAAAAACAATACGGTAAAGGTTTCAGTAAATGTTTTAGGGATTTATAGGCTAAATTAAAACTCCCTACACAACTCCTAGAATCAAAAATTATAGGGGTTGGGGATTTAGCTCAGTGGCAGAGCGCTTGCCTAGCATGCGCAAGGCCCTGAGTTGTCCTCAGCCCTGAAAAAAAGAAAAAAAAAAACAGAATTATAATAAAATCCCAGCAGAACCGATTACTTTTTCTACCAAAAATATTTCAAGTGTATTTTTTCTATAATTATTTTAAAATGTAAATAATAAAGAAAAAATGCCATACAATTTGTATCAATCAAATAACCCATGCAAAAAAAAAAGGTATGTTTTGGTCTCCTTAAAAGTATGGGCACTTTATAAAATATATATATATATATATATATATATAATTTTTTAATTATTTATAATTTTTCTTAGGTGATCACCAAGAAAGATAATACATTTATTACCACTTCAGCCTGGCTTAGTGATTCATATGTGTCTTTGGGAATCCTTGGTTTTTTTCTGTTTGTTCTCCTGGGAATCACTTCCTTGCCATCAGTTAGTAACATAATGAACTGGAGAGAGTTCCGATTTGTCCAGGTAAGGACTTACAGATGTACTCTGCTTTATATTGCAAAATGAACGTGGCATTACAAATATTCTAATTTTTCTCTTGTATAATGCCTAATTTTTCATTTTTCTCCATCATTTCCCTAGTAATTTCCTTAAAAATTCACTTTAGAAAATACTGAATTCAGGTACAAACAGGAAGATTCCACAATGGTTTGACTTCCTAGTGGGGACCCTTTGTCAAGATTCCTGATTACTCCCAGAGTCACAGCTAAGACTAGTTTTAAACTCTTGTGTGTGGACATATTACTATGTACAAGGTAAAAGAAACACAAAGACAAATCTTCATCTTCTGAAAATTAACCTCATAATACCAACATATTGATAAAGAAAGCAGATATTACAGTGAAGTTTTCATCAAAAGAAGATTTGATAGATACCATCATTCCAGACATTTTTTTCCACATATCAACCACCTGACACCTCATTAAATGTAGTAACTACTCTTGTAGACCAATGGTCTCAAAGAATGGCCACAGTAGAACCAGTACCTGAGAACTCCTTATATGCACAAAGCCCCAGACCTGCTGAATGAGCATTTCTGGATGTGGGGCCCAGTGATTTGTTTTAACAAGCCTTCCAGAAGATTCTGATCCATGATCATTGTAAACCAATATAATAAAATAGAAATTAAAATAATTGAAATTAGGTTGGAATATCAAGTCTTCCAAGGACCAAGTACAGTCAAAATTTTCTCATGATTACACCTTTATCTAGAAATACTGAATTTTAGAATTTTGGCCAAAAAAAAAAAAAAACCTGTAAAGTTTGCTAATTGCTCTTTATTGCAACAGAAAGTAGCTAGCATCTGCTTTTGAAGTAAAATATACAAATGCAGAGCTCCTTGAGGTCATATTTGTCTCTTATCTCTAAAATATATATATAAATAAAAGAGTTTTACCATTGAGGACCAAGGCAAAGTAAATTATTAATTCTAACTCAAGAGTTTACTCCCAGGAAACTTTTCCATCCAGGTATGTTAAGATAAAGATACCATTTAATTTGTAAGTAACAGTATTTTTTAAAAAATGAAATATTGGGCTCGAGAGGTGGCTCCTCAGTAGAGTGCTTGCCTTGCATATGCAAGGACCCAGGTTCAAACCACAGTACCACATATACAACTAAGTGTCAGAAAAACAAAAAAAGATGAAAAAAATAAGTAAAATTGACTCACTCTTTCTGTCTCTCTCTCTCTTTCTCTCTCTCTCATTCTCTCCCTCTTTCTCTTTAAAAAAAGAAAATAAAGTGAAATATTCATCATCCTGATGGAAGGTTAATACTTCTTCCTACACTTAGCAAAGTGTCCTAAATATTATACATTTCAAATGTTTGTGTTTATTTATCAATATATTTCATTGGTTTATAGTGTTTCACTTTAAAATATAAATCATATTAATGTATTTATTTTTGTTTCTTGCCTACAGTCCAAACTGGGGTATTTGACCCTGATCTTATGCACAGCCCACACCCTGGTGTACGGTGGGAAGAGATTCCTCAGTCCTTCAATTCTAAGATGGTACCTTCCTTCTGCCTATGTTTTAGCACTCATCATTCCCTGCACAGTGCTGGTGATGAAATTTATCCTCATCATGCCATGCATAAACAAGACTCTTATGCGAATCCGACAGGGCTGGGAAAGGAACTCAAAATACTCAAAATCAGCACTGAATGGAAAATCAGATATTTAAAGCAAAGTTGAATTTACTTGGGCTTTTGAACGATAGTATTGAATGTTTAGAGAAGAATAATGGGTACAGTTGAGAAAGTTCTTTGTCTCTCACCGTGGCCTGACATTTATCAACAACAGAAGAAAGTGACAGACTGGAAGAGAACACCATTCTGTCTGGAGTTAGTGATGGGTCAGTGCAGGTCCCTCCTTCTTTTCCCCAGAGGTCATGGGGCTGTTATTGAGATTAGCTTTGTGGTTTCACACTAAGTAGTTTTTTTACTGTGGGCAGCATACATGATCTCAAGTCTTGTGAAATCCGGAAAAGAACATGCAACTTCCTCCTTAAATTTAAGGACTGAGTTAAATGAAAGCGAAAGTAGCACCACTGTGACCACTGATAAAGGCTTTGCAGGTTATGAAGAATAGGCCCAAGTGATGTAAAAGGAATGAAATTTTATTTTAGTTTTTTGGAAGCAAAATGGTGATCATAAATATGGCCACAGTGGGTTTTTGCTTCTTTCTTTATTTCTTTGTCTTTATAGTGCTAGGGATCAAACCCAGGGCCTTGCACATGCTAGGCAAGCACCCTACCACTGAGGTACACCTCCAATCCTGCCCAGTGAAATCAATAGTTAAGTGTACCACTCAATTTGCTTTTATCAATACAGATATCTACTATGGAAAACTGTTTTGTAAAACAACAAAAAAAAATGCATTTGATTGGAAGTAACCATGCCTTGGAGGTATGCAAATCTATACAGTTGTTTTAGTCAGTTTTTGTTTGTTTGTGTGTTTGTCACTGTGATCTGATCAGAAGACCTAACAAAAACAATTTCAGAGGAGGAAAAGTTGATTTGGGTGTTCATGGTTTCAGAGGTCTCAGTCCATAGATGGTTGACTCCATTTCTCAGGGCCCGTGGTGAGGTAGAATATCATGACAGAGAAAAGCAGCTGTAGACATGGCTCTAACAAGTATAGGGAGACTCAGTTCAGCTCACAAAATATATATCACAAAGGCATGCCCCCCAAGACCCACCGTCTCCAGCAACACCCTACCAATCTGCAGTCACCACTCAGGTAAGGCTCTTCTAACCCAGTCATACCACCTCTAAGCCTTCTTGCATTGTCTTATACATGAGCTTTTGGAGGACACCTAATATCTAAACCATAACAGTTATCATGAATCTTTTATCTACAAAGGATAGGTATGGAAAGACTAAATTAAAATGGAATAATATCTATTGGATTTTCTCAGGGTGGATTAAGAAAGGAAGGCTTGATAAAAGTCTTTGCACAAAAAGTTAAACCAGAATTTTAACTAGCAAACTAAATAAATATTGTAAGGCCTCCCTATATTAGATTTTGTGGCATGCCTTATGAATTATATCTTCCAAATATTATACAATGCTTCAGCTATGAAATTAATTTCTAGTACAAAGATATAGTTTCAGTAATCTGTCTTAGTCTGTTATTATTTCAAGCAGTAAAACTAAATGAATTTCCAGAAAACATAAATTTGATCAGTGCATAGATGAGAGAGAATTAAGGAAACTCACAGGGCAGAAAGAGAAAAGTGAGCAGTAGCTGTTATGAGACTTGGTCCATTCTCAGATCCTCGCTGGAGTGTAGGAGGGTGTGGTGGTTCTCACTGCTGTTCTGTGCTGACCCTGCCCTTTCCAAGATGACCTGCCCTCCTTGTTCCAGCATGCAGCTACAAGGAGACAGGCACAATCTTCCCACATGTCACCAAAATAACTAAAAGGCGTTGGGTTTGACATTTTTCTGTCTAATCTACAAAGTCTACTTATTTTTTTCCTCTCTTTTATTTTTATGATTACATATTATACATGACATATACAAAGTGATTAAAATATATTAAAATCTCATCCCACAATCCAGAATATTTTTTTCTATAAAGCTTGTTGAAAATAGTTATATCTAAACTGAATATTCTATTTTACTTCCTTTTACTTAATTAAAAGATTTATTCTTACATGGTATAAGTATTTATGTAATGGCTGCATAATATTACATAAATGGGCTTTTGTTTAACCACTGCCCTAATGGAAAACATAGGCTAGCTCCTTTTCATACTAAAACAAATAACATTTCAGAGAATATCTTTGTACCAATAACATTTTTTAATATTTTCATCATTTCATCAGAATACTTACCAAGAATTGGAATTGCAAAATTAAAGAATATGTATTAGCATTTGCTGTGTGTTGCCAATTTATTTCTAAAAGTGATCTTATCAATATTAGCATTGGATAAGGATATTGGTTTCACTACACTGTTACAGGTTTTGAGTTTTATTTCATTTTGCATTTTCTTGCGTAGTTGTGAAGGTTCACATAGCATGTTCTGCTTTAATTTATCCTTGATCATCCTAAGCATGGATACAAAAGCAGGAAGACTGA
This sequence comes from Aplodontia rufa, assembly GCA_004027875.1. Lineage (NCBI taxonomy): Eukaryota > Metazoa > Chordata > Mammalia > Rodentia > Aplodontiidae > Aplodontia > Aplodontia rufa. The sequence goes on from PVKS010011045.1 coordinate 46,677, forward strand.
ACAAAGCCAAAGTATATGGGGTTGACCATAAAGCATCAGTGGGGAACTTCACAGAGGAAATAGCACTACTTATCCATGTTCCAGAAAGCAGCTCCATGTGCCAGAACTGGCCAAGAGAATTGGTCTGTTAAAGCTTAAGTACCATCCAGGCTGGTCCAGAGACGCCTGTGGAGTTAATCCTTTCTGAAACAGCCAAGTTACTCCACTAAAAACAGAAAATGCCACACCTTTTTGTAAAGCACTTGTAATAAAAGCAAACTGTTTTTTATAGCCTAGTAAGAAGGTTCTGCTCAAGTACTTAAAAAAACCACCCATGGAACCTGCAGTTAGATCACCCTGGTGATTTTGTCATCCCGGCTGCATTGAGGGCCTGACCTTTGGCCCCAACAATGGGGTTCCTACTAGCTCACAGAGAAAACCAAATTCTCCTTCCATTCCTCCCAACAACCCTTCCTGCACCCAAAACCATCAAACCTGACCATCTTAACACACTGGCACCTGCAGTATACTTAGGGTAAAGAGAAAAGTTTAAAACAGATGGAAATAAGTGCTTTGAGTGAATTGCATTCCTTTTAATAGATCCAACCTGTTCCACATAAAAATGATAAACTGAACTTCTTACCTATGGGTATACTTCCTGTATTCTAGGGGAAAAGTTTATAAAGTTCGTAAACCATTTATTTTTGTATTATAGGGGAAAAGTTTATAAAGTTCATAAACCATTTAGTTTTGTATTTTTCCCGCATTAGGGGATGACTGCTTTTGTAAACGTGTGCTCATTAAATGTTACTTTTAAAATATTTTGTAGTTTTGTTTAATTCTGGTTTTGACTCATCAGCATTCCAAATAAAACGACTAAACTGTTTTCAATTGCAAGAGTTCTAGCATCATATGGGACTAAAAATACCTCCCTTAGTGATGAGGGAAAGGAGAAGATAGTGCATGGGTTGGAAAGCAGATGCATGAATTTGCTTGGGCTTGGCTGGGCAGTGCATCCCAATTCCTGCTTTTGCTTCAATTGTACCTCAGAGAGGTAAGTATCAGCTGGCTAAACAGAGACACATATACTAACTACCTGACCTTGGATTTTTTGTGAGAATCAGAAAAAGACACTTTCCTTCTGCAGGTAGATGCCACCAGGGCAGGACTAATGGTTTAATGAGTAGATTTCAGGTCATATTCAAATGGCATGACCTGGCATAAAATGTCCTGCACAACTGGACAGCTGCAGCCCTAATGGGTGTTAGTTAGCATGCTTTTGAAACAAGATAAAAAATAAAACTGATAAAGAAAGAGCTTACAACCGGAGTAACACAGAAGAAAATGGGAAAGTCCTTATGCAAACTTACTCCAATTAGGAATTCATTCAAGAGCTCTTCATGATGTTAAACAGCAATGTATCATATTCTATGATACTCTGCTTCTATTAATTCATATTAAACCATATTTTACAAGCTATCCTCATTACATAATTGATTCACATTAGAGTTTAAAAACTCAATTTACTCAATCATATTTATACATTTTCAAAGTGACAAAAATTATACCAAAGAAAAATGTATGACAATATATGAAAGCACTTGTTAGGTTAGATAAAATACTGGAAAATAGTTTTCCTATTATATAGTACATGTGTTATTCAATGATGGAAGATATTTATTTTTGTACCTAAAACACTATTGGCCCTATGTTTGTGAAAAATTATTAAATATAAATAAATTGAATTGAGAGAGAAAAAAAAAAGAGCTCTTCATGTAGGGCTGGAGCAGTGGCTCAGCAGTTGCAGTGCTTGCCTAGCAAGCTTAATGACTTGGGTTTGAACCCCAGCACCACATACACAACTAAGTGTTGGAGAAACAAAGACCAGATGAAAAAATAAAATTGATTCTCTTTCCTCTCTCTCTCTCTCTCTCTCAATAAAAAAAGGAGCTCTTCATGTATTTATTGTTCATAAGAGTCATGAAAATGATGACTGTGTGTGATACACTTCACCTCTGGGAGCTCAGGAGATTCTGGTACTCGTCCCGAAATCAAGGAGGAATGGGAATCAAGGTACGCTACAGAGAGATCACAGTTTTCATTATCCATCATAACCATCCACCACCACCTGTGTAACATATATACAAACACATACATACCATGAAAGCCCTCAAATATCTTTACATGATCCTACTCCAATCTTCTATAATAAAAAATTATAATCTAGAAAAGTCCTCTGCTGTCTAAATATTTATTCAATAGGATCAAGGCAAAACCCTGAACTCTCGGATTAGACACAGGTAAAAGAATGCTCAAGGGTAAAGTGACAGGGCTGAAGAGGAGAAAGTGGAAAAACAGGAGAGGGCACCTTGTCCCTAGCCCAGCCCAGGCAAAAAGCACCCAGTGCTACTCACTTCTGGCTACAAGGGAATCTTGGATGGCTTTTAATGATGTTTATCAAATAACAGTATGAACAAAGCCTATGCCAACACAACATCTATTATCTTATTTAATCTTCATAGCAATTCTCTACTTTTTTATTATCTCTATTGAGTCTTAAAAACTTAGTGCCTTTCCAAAGTAGTTCACACAACTAGTAAGGGGGAAAGCTAAGGTTTGAGTCAAGGCAACCTAGCTCCAGGGCCATCCCCTCTAAACACAACCATAGGATTTCCCTTGGTATCCACAAACTAAGCTAGATAAGCCAAACCACTTGTAACTTTATTCTGAAATGTTTTTAAAAACAGGAAGTTCTGGTGCTGGAGCAGTGACTCACCAGTTATAGTGCTTGCCTGGCATGCGAGAGTACATGAGTTCAAACCCCAGCACCATGGTACATAATGAAGTCTTAGAGCAGCAAAAGTCACATGAAAAACTAAATAAAATTGATTCTGTCTCTCTCTCTCTCTCTCTCTCTCACTGTCCCTCTCTGTTTAAAAAAAAGACAGGAAGTTCTTCAACATTTTATATATTCTTTATTGCTCTGTCCTCAACATTTCAACTTGCTCATGTTGATTTCAACACATCCTCCAAGATTGTCCTAACATAGGACCTGTGGTTCCTATATTGAATCAACCCCATGGCAACTGCCAGTTAAATCTTCCCCTCTTGACCACAAGCCTTCCTTAACTCAGAGGAAGCTTTGTCTCGTAGGGGTCAGGGGACAAACCTGACTGAAGGACTCAAAGGAGCAGTGAAGCAGGTACAGCTTCTCTCTAGAGCCGAAAGGCAAACATTTCCTTTCTCTCCAATTTCACCTTAGTGCTTCATGTACTGAATAGACCTATTTGTTCTTGAGATCCAGTGACTCATGCAGAAAATTTCACAATACTTTTCATTTAGAACTTTAATACTTGCCAAGGAATGCTTGTGTTTATGTGTGTGTGTGTGTGTGTGTGTGTGTTTTAGTCCTATTACTTATAGCCTAGACCTGCCAGTCTCTCAGTTTTATAAATATGAAGAACTGTTGAACTGGAGACTCAGAGTGTATCCAAAACTGGTGGGGCATAATCAATAAGAATCAAACTTTCCCCAATGATTTTTAGAATCAAGAAGTTTTAAGGAGCACAATCATCTTTTTAGTTCCATTTTTACTAACCCTTTCTTTCATGCTAATAAGAGGAATGAGAAAGAACTACAGAGTTCCTGTTCTCATTTCATTAGAGCAGAAAGGCAGGATTTGTTAAAATGGTAGCAATCTGTTACCAACACAACTGTCTTTAATAGCCAGCCAGCCTGCCAGTACTGATGGCCACCAAGAAGAAGTTCCTTCCATTTTTAGGCACTGTGGAAATTTTTAGGAATTTCTTGTATCCAACCAAAGTTTTCCTAGTTGTATTTTGGAGTGTTGTCACTCAAAACAGGAATAAGGACCAATATTCTTTCTTTTGTTTTTTTCCCAACTTATCACTGAGCAATGTGCATCTCATGCCTAAAAGATGGCAAGAACAAATTGCCATAAATTATCTAAACTTTAATCTAAATTTCTGAATTTATTACAGACTGGTAAATTCAGTCTGAGACAAGATAGGAGAAAGAAAAGAAACATGTAGAAAGGAGACATTAAAAAAAAAAAGCAGCAGCTGGAGCGGTGGCTCAGCAGTTGCAGCACTTGCCTGGCATGTGAAAGGACATGGGTTCAAACCCCAGCACCACATACACAATGAAGTATCAGAGCAATGAAAACCACATGAAAAACTAAATAAAACTGATTCTCCATCTCTTGCTTGCTTTGGTCCCTCTCTCTTTAAAAAAACAAACAAACAAATTTAAATTCAAAAGTTCTGCATACTTTCCCAGGCCTATAACTTCCCAAGCCAGATACCCTTCCAGGCCTGTCATTTCCAAGTTCCTGGGAGTGTAGTTTACTGTAAATCCACTCACTTATAGTAATTACCTTGCACACTATTAATTACCCCACCAATAAGTAGGTTAAGCAAAGAAAAATATGGTATTTTGAGAAGCCTATCATTGAGGGGGACTTTCCAGTATTATCTGTTGATCAGATGATGAAACCCATATCAGCCTAAGGATGCTGAAAATGACCAGATCACCATAAACTGTCTTGAGATCACCAGACTGATATCCTCCCTATATACCTTCTCCTGACTACTTCTCACTGTTTCCTTGAAAAAAGGGCAAGAACCTCAAAAGTCCATCTCTTTCTAAATACCCTACATTCCCTCTTGAGTGAAGAGCTGCTTTCCTAAGTAAACTTCTTTTATGCCTCTGATTGGTGGGTGATGGGATTCTTTTCCATCTTCATAAGCCAGGGACCCTGGTCCTGAGTCAAGTTCCCCTTTCTCTCCAGAACTCCTTGGGCCCCTCCTGAGAGATTCCTTCTCCTGTAACATAAACACATCACAAAGCAGTACCATCTGCAGAGCATACACTGGCTACCACTCAAAGACAGGCCCCAACAGCTCAGGTTGGCTTGGTTCCTTAAGAACCTGAGGCAAGGATTTTAGGGCAAATAGTTTATTCTGGAAGTTAAATCATTAAATATTGGGAGGAGTGAAGTAGACAGAACAAGGGAGGAATAAAGCATGAGTTTTCAATTCAGTCACCCCTGTAGGGGTCTTTAACCTCAGCTCTGCTGGGAACTCTGGAAGAACAGGTCAAATGTATCTCCAAGCTATCACCATCAAGGGGAAAGAAAACTGTGGTTTTCATCCACCAAATCTCTGCTAATCATTGATGAGAGAAGCTTCCAGTCATTTTCCAGCACTTCTGACTTTTCCTACACAGTGCATATGCCTCCGCAGCCGGACAAGTCCCACAGGCAATATTTCAGCTGTCTGGTCACACAAGTCACTTTCAGCTTGCAGTGGGGAATACCAAAAGGAAATTGGTGTGGCACTAATCTCATCTCATCCTGGGAAGTTGTGCAGAGGTTATGACCAGCATTTAAAGGGGAAATAAGGCTCTTCAACATATGAAAATATTTTCTACTTCATTCACTATGAAATGCATGAAGACTGAAACTGCATTGAAATGCCTCTTCTTACCTAGCAGCTGAGCAAAAATCCAAATGTTTCGGCACACACTGTGTGGGTGAGGTTGTAGAAACATTTATTCTCATACACTGATCTTGGATATGCAAAGTAGGACCACCCTTGTGGGGAACAATTGGACAACATTTGTCAAAATTAAAAATGCATAGTACATTTTGACCCAGGAGTCCCACTTCTGAGAATGTATCCCACAGATATGTTTGCAAGCATTCCAGATAAAAAATAGTCTTTACTATTCCCTTTCTTTCATGAATGAGAACATTATAAAAGCAGAATACAGGTAACTATTCAAGCACTAATCTATGGGTCTGGTTTATCACTCTGCTGCTGAATTCTATGTAACTGTTTAAAACAAACTGGCACCATTTTTTACATGCATGGAAAGACATCCAAAAATGTATTATTAAATAAAAAAAGACAAAAAATAAAACAGATATTATTTTCCTTTTATGTACATATATTTGCTTTTAATTGCCCAAAGAAACACTGGAAGGTTTCAAAACATTCATATCTAAACAGCATAAGCTAAATGAGGAGTAGAAACAGGAATAGAAGCCCTATATATACCACTTTATGTAATTTTTATTTTGTAATTACATGATGGATTTACTTAACTGTTAAAATAATTTTAAAGAGTAATTTATTGCATATCCCAGCTAAATCATCTTTTCCTCATGCTAAATCTTTCCAGTTCATTCAGTCTTCCCTCTTATATAATTCCACATCTTCCATCATCCTGATGCCTCATCTTCAGGTCTCCTACAAACATTTCAATGTTCTTTTTTAAAGAACCAAAAGCAGCCAGGTTAGAGCTCCATGTGGTTATTGCTTTCCTTATGTTGGATAATGAGTCCCTATGTAGTGTTTGAGCTTATACTAATTTCTTTCTATTTTTCTTTTTTTTAATAATCGCATATTATTGGGATGATATCAGCTAATATACCTAAATGCTCTTCACATAAAATGTTAAATCCATTCTCTCTTCTGGTTTAGGAACAAATGCATATCATATTGTTACTTTATATGCATTTATGATTGTGCAATATCTCAACTCCTTAATGAATTTTTTTTAAATCCAGTCTTTCTCCACATTGTGCACACTAGACTCAATTCTGCCTCCTCTCACCACCCTACATGGATTACCATTAATATTTTCAAATTTAAATGCAAAGCAAAAACACATACTCTATACTCTTTTCAATAAACCTAAAATATCCAAAATAGAAAGCTTCTTTAAAAAAAAAAGCTACCTGACCCTTATTAAAGTCATAGAATTTGAACTGTCCTCCAGCCTTGTAGATTTTTTTTAAATATTATTCCCATTTTTCAAAATACATGCCATTTACACATTTCCTAAATATGGCTTCCATGTGTTTCAGAATTTGATAACAAATATAGAAATATTTTATCCATAACCTTCAACTTTGACTTCAATATTTCACAGACTAGATGAAGCCTAGAGATTGTCTAATCTTACAAATTCATTTCACAGATGTGGAAACTGAAACCCAAGGGTGTGAACTAATTTCTGCAAGGTCAAACAGCTACATTATAACAAAGCAGAATGAGGCCACAGATGGCTTGATTTCTAGACTAGGAGATTTAGTGGTCCTTTTGGAAACAGGTGATTCTGTTGAAAACAAATTGGTTGTAGATCAAAATCAAAAGGGTCAAAAGGACAGACAGATTAGAAACAGGTATGTCCAATTACTGATTTTGTACTACTCAGTGATGAGTACTTTACTTTTAACAAATTGGCAAGACTGAAGGAACAGCTTATCCAATGATACATTTGGGTATGATCATTTGAATGCTACATAATGGTAAGGGATAGTATTATTTCCTTTCATATTCTATAATTAAAATAATACTGTTAGACATTTTAGGAATATTTAACAAAAAAAGTTGCGTGTCATTTCATCCCTATGGGAATTATTTCCTCCTTCATAAGAAGACTTTGTTAAGTGTTTAATAGAAAAAGAATTTACAATAAAATAGCTCTTTGTGTAACTAACTACATATAGCAAGCAAGCAGTCAAGGAGGGTGACCTCCTCAAACACCCCTTTAAGAGAACCCACTGCAAGGCAGCCAAGTGATTGACACCTTCAAAGGCCACACTTTGGAATGCACCACATCATTCACATGATCCACATTGTCCCTGGACTACTCCCACTAGATGATTCTACATGATAGAGACCGCAGAACCAAACCGTCTTATTTCATTCAAGGTTATTCGAATGAGCAGCATTTGCTTGGGTAGCTCCCAATGGCCCAACCTAAAGTTTTTCACACCTGCACTCTCAGCTGAATCTCTTGCTCCACAATTTTTCCTTCACCTTCTTCTTTTCCAGATGTAAGATTTGCATTGCAACATGAAGTTTCCCTCCTTTATCTTTTAAGGCATTACCTCTAATAAATTTCTTACCCTAGGACTGGGGATATACCTCAGTTCAGTAAAGCAACGTGGTTAATAGAAACAAAGATGTTAGTTCTACACCCTGAATCCTCATATCCCCAAGAAAGGCAACTCTCTTACCCTATCATGCTGTTTCTTGGAAGACCTAACATCAATGGCACTGGCAGAAAATTTATAAATTATTTTTATTATTATATCACAATATATATAATCATAGTATTGATATTACTGTTGTTACTATACCCAAATATAGCTCCTAACCATTAGTTTCTCTAATTATTGTTCATTAATAATCTTAAATAAGTGCAAATGTACATATCATTGTGTTAGAAAAAATATAACTCTTTTTCTAAGTTTTAATCCCCTATTCCAAAGAAAGAGCAAACAATATTGCCCTTTCAAAGGTCTAAAGATATAAAACATTCTTAGAAACATGTACACAAAAGTAAAACCATGTTTCTATTTACTGAACATTACAAAGCTGATATTCTTAGCAGCAAAATGTGGCAAGAAGCTAGTGGAAAGGAGAGATATTAGAATAACAAATTTGAAAAGGACTGAATCTCAGAGAAAGGTATGAATTTAACCTCTGAAGCTCTAGCAAACGGAGAAAATGACAGCTGTGGAACAAAGTATCTCAAATGCTGGGAGATGCCTTACCAAGTTTTAGAAAGATACAAAGGTCTTGTAAGACTCTGACATGTTCTGAGAAATAACCCCAGGCCACCCAAAGCAAAGGACCTAAACAGAGGCAACTCTTAACAGCTGCCAACCACCCAAGGCATGTACCAGACCCCTTCCCCATCTCCTGGTCCCAAACATTTCCTGGATTCTGCTTTGATGAAAGGGTGAGGGAGAATAAAATTTTTAAAAGTTACTTGAGTATGATATTGACTATCTGATTATCTGGTTATTCTGATGTAGAGAATTATTTCCTATACCCAGAGTTGTGTAACATTTTTTTTAATTGAGAATTCAATCTGGGAAAAATCTACCACTGAGCTATATCCCCAGACTTTCTTTATTTTTTTATTTTAGACTGGGTTTTGCTAAGCTCCCAGGCTGGCTTTGAACTTGCAGTCCTCCTGTCTCAGTCTCCCAAGTCACTGGAATTATAGGTGTGTGTGCCTACCCTACTATACAGCAAAATTTATAGAAGAATAGAAAATAAGAATTGAAAAATATCAAGAAAGAAGTAGGGGGGCTGGAGTGGTAGCTCAGCAGTTGGAGTGCTTGCCTGGCATGCTTGAGGACCCAGTTTCAAACATCAGCCCCACATACACAACTAGTGTTGGAAAAACAAGGACCAAATGAAAAAATAAATAAAATTGATTTTCTCTTTCTTTCTCTCTCACTCTCTTAAAAAAATAAAGTAGGGAATCATAAGTAAGAAATTAAAAGAAACACACAAATAGATGCCTTGAATACATAATAAGAAATACAGAGGATGGGGGTACAGATCAGTGGTCAAGCAGGCCCATGACATTCTTCAGTTCCTGGGTTCTATCCCCAGCACCCTCCTCCTTGAAATATAAAATAAAAGGAAAGGTTAAGGAATTCAATTTTTAAAAAAAAATTTTTGAGATTCAGTAGACAATAATATAAAGAGCCAGTAGATAAAGAAAATCCAATGTTAAACGTAACTGGAAAACTATAAGGCAACGCCTAGAAAATGAAGCAACAACACAACAAAATACATTCAAAACTATAACTCAAGCTTCTTTCCAGAATTTAAAAAGTTCTGAATCTACATACCATGGAGATATGAAAAAACAATGCAAACTGGTGAATACCAGACATAGCTTATAAAAATTATTGAACTTTGAAATTTAAAAAATGCTTTAGACATCAGGAGAAATGAAAATCCTATGTACATCAGTCTTTTAAATTGTAAAATTTTATGGTAGAAAACACTGGAGTTTCAATTTGAAGATACATTTAATATTTCTAAGATTTTAACATTTTTAAGATGACAAAATATGAGCTTAGGATTTTATATCTGGTCAAATTATTCTTCAAATACAAAGATCACAAACAGTTGTGAACATAATAGAACTCAGGACTTGTCCCTATCAACCCTACATGTAGATGGTACTAGAAAATAATCCAGCACATAAGAATTGCAAAAGTTTCAGGATAGGGGCTGAAACCATGGCTCAGCAGTTAGAGCACTTGCCGGACATGCAGGAGAACCCAGGTTCAAACCCCAGCACTACATACACAACTAAGTGTCAGAAATACGAAAATCAAATGAGAAAATAAAGTTGATTCTCTCTCATCCTCTCCCTCTCTCTTAAAAAAAAAAAAAAGCTTCAGGATAAGGTTGAAATGTGAAATGTATTAGCTTCCCAGCTACATAGTTTAAGAAAACTAGTAATGAAGAAATGTGAGATAATCACGATAAGATGGTGGCGGTGGCAGCGGCTAGAGAAGCCAAGCAGTGCTGATCAAGAAATCTTTCCCTGAATGCAGGTGAAAGTGCCTTTCTGTGAAGTGGGTGAATTCCTCCCCAAACTCATTATCATCTAAGGAAGGAAGTTTAATAACACGGAGCAGTAATAAAATTGGTAGTTACACCACCTATGCCAGCTTCCAGCCAGCTGCAGGAGGGGTTTTAGCCCGGAGGGGAGAAACCTGTGCACAATCGATATAACTCAGCCACAGCTGTGAGCACTCATCAGCACCTGGGCTTGGGATCCTTGTCCTCTCCGCAGCAGTGGCAGCAGCGGCCCTAGAACTACTTTTTTACACACGAATCAGAGAACAGAGAACCTAGATCTGATTGCATGAAGAAGCAGGGTGGTAACTCCATCTTGATTCCTCCTGGAGAGTGGGGCAGGACATTGCATTGTCAAAAGTGAAGCCAAATTCAACAGCTGCAGCTCAGACTAGGGAGTTCAGTCTGGAGGTGAGGCCCGAAATACTCAGTGTTTTGACTGTCTTGGGGGTTGTGTGGGTCTGGCAGACCCTCACTTCAGGTCTGGAGGCGTCCTGGGCCCCCCCTCCCTTACACTCCCAATCTGTGGGAGGAATCTGTGACCAGAACTCTACTCAATAGGAACCATTCAGCCAGAGTGGTCTCTGGCTGCAGGTCCAACAGACTGCCTGAAACTCACAGACAAGGCAGAGACTAGCATCAGCCTTTGGAATCTAGGAATAAAAGGGGCAGCCTGGACTCAATGCCTTTCTCCACTTTCATACCCTGATCTCTGTGTTCAGACTGCAATTCTTAAGTCTGGTGGTCTCCAAGTACGAAGGGGCTTCATGCCCCCTAGTGGTTGCATTTGAGGCATCCTCAAACACTGGTCTAACTGGGCTGGTGTCTCCTTCAAACCTACCTGTCGCCCCCCGCAGGGTTCTGGAGCGGGGAGCGGCTGGAACAGCCTCGGGGGACCTTAGCCGT